>LPNX010516463.1:57069-100085 GCA_001517045.1 Pseudotsuga menziesii | reverse complement strand
AGCCATTTTTTAATGGTTTAATTAAAAAACTTCAGATTGTAATAAAAGTCAGATACGGAGTCTGTTTCTGACGTGGGGACACTCGTTTTCACACTCGGAGTGTCCACTTTACCCAAGGGACCACTTTCTACATCAGTCGGGCAGTCGGAGCATCCCGTAAAGCATTATTTGGCTAGGAGAGCATCAAATTGATGTTTAAATGCTAAAAAGCATCATTTTGGCATAAGTCAAAATAGTGAAAAGTCAAAAGGGGTGATTATTTTAATTGATTAAAGTGATGTGGCATGGTGGTCCCATACGGGAAAGCTCTTCTTAAGAAAGAAGCGTCATTTTAAAACATGATTCACTTACTTTTTTTAAACCATAGTGTATGCTCTCTCCATGTGAGTGATTCAAAAGAGTGTGGGCCACACTTTGGTTTGGTGAGTGGTGGTGATGTCACTTAATAATTAAATGGGACATTACATGTTAAGATATGGAAATAATATAGGATGGCGAGTGATGAAATAAGGTTGACGTCAAGCTTATTGAAAGCGTGGGCATGGTTACACCAGCAAGGAGTGGACCCCTCATATATCCACGTCACTTAAGCTTTGGTTATATTGTGGATTGTTTTACATACTGGTTTATAACCAACGCTATCTCCTCACTCACGTCATCTAATTTCGCACATGTTGGTATCACGAGCATGGTAGGTGGAGCTCACGCATGTTTTTTTTGATATGCCAGCCGTGAGGTGGACCCCCTTTACACATGGACTACGAGTTGTTTGGTGGTTCATTAAGTGATATATTCCACATAACTCTTTGGAGGATCAAGCGAATATTGGGTTGGTGAGACTATCTCACGCGTGGAGGAGCCGTACACTCACGCGAGGGTAGTGAGTGATATCATCTTCAGTCTTGTTCATTGGTTGGTATGTGTTGGAGGTTTATGATTCGTTGAGAGAGGTGTCAATCACCTCCTCTGTGCAAGCTCAGCGAAACTCTGACTTCATCTTCAGTATTGATGAGGCCCCCCTGGGTCTCTCTTTTCCTATTTAAGCAGGTCACCTCTCCATTGTTCAGGATCAAAAAGGTGGAACCTCTGCTTGTAACATTGTAATAGTTTTCTTGAAGTATTGTGAATAAAAGGCTTTGGAGGCAATTTCTGTGTGGGATCTATGGATGTTTGGATAGAGTTTACTCTACATTTGTGAGGTAACCTGTATTTGTTTTCATGCTTGCATATGTTTGGGATTAACTTGCTTTCGGAAGGAAATGGTATTTTTGTAGAGATAAAAGGTAATTCTTGTTAGGTTACTCTTTTATTGCAAGTCGAGGAAAACTATTTGATATAAGAATGATTTCATGCTTGGATCTACATTGTTGTTGTAGTCAGGTATTTTTTAATCCCCATTGCTAATGTTGATAATCTTTTGCAGGAAGCTAATACTGGAGTATTGATGAGCGAATGTGCTCTACCTTTCCTTCAGTAAAATTTGAAAATAAGCTCTGTCCCTCTGATCTCACCAAGGAAGCTTTTTCTGTCCTTTATTTCTTGCTCTACTCTGGGTTCTTTGAATTTTGATCCACAAATTTCTTAAAATTTTCTTTCTGTTTCAAACGTTTCCATATTAGATCTAGCATCTAAAGTCACATCAAAGGTAGATCTGATGTCTAAAAGTTTCTATTTCTAGTCTGCTTCAAAAGTACATTTAAAATTCTAGATCTAGTTACTTTTCTTTTTTTCTGCAAGTTTAAAAATTTTGAAAATTAAAAAAAAAAGCTTGTTGAAAGAGTTTTTGTGCATTTTAAGGTTTGATCTAGCATTTTTGTGCTTGAGATTTGCTTGCCATTCTTCTCAAGAGGCAAGCAAAGATCCTAAGAAGGCAAGCTTTCTAGCTTGCTTCACTTAGTTGTTTCCTTGTTTTTGTAATCAGTTGTTACTTAGATTTTTTTTGTAATTTTTTGCATGTTGTCCAAAGACACTTCCAAAGTGTTTTTGGGCATTTTTCACTGACATATGCTTGCTGGTTTTTAGTAGGTCCATCAAAAAAGAGAAGGAAACTTTGCTCGAAAATAGCTTTTTCAAACATCCAGAGCTCCCAGGAGACTTTCCCCTTAGCTGGGCCTATTTCCTTTACATGTTGTAAGCCTTTGGATCCCAGATAACAAGGACCAAAGAGCATTCTCTGCTGAAGCATTGTAACCGATTAATAAAAACAAGTTTGAGTAGGCTCGGTAGAGCCCGGTCCCCATCCCCCTTGAGGGATTTGTGTCGGTGTCCTTTTTTTTGTTTTCTTATATGCTGGTAGCGTAGTTGTCTTTCTTTATCATTTCATGCTTTGTTTGAGTTGTGCAAAAGTAACCTGAATACTTACCCACTGCGCTATACCGAAGTACCATAAGGGAAAAGATTTGAGCAGTGTAGTAATTAAAAAAGCAAAAACAATTTTGTTATGCATTGCTAAGTTAAAATAAACCCCCTCGCTTTCCCGAGTACAGGTTTGTGGATAAGGGCTTGCCCGAGTACTGAATCTGGAAAGAGACTCCTGGGTTTTATCCTTTTTCTAAATCAGAAAACTTGTTCTAAAACTTTAAAAAATAAACCAAGACTCCTTCCCCGTATGCTCTACACCGCTGCAGCTTGTTTGATCAGTTGGCTGTATCAGAAAGGGATACGAGTTACTAGATCTAATAGGAAAATCCACACAAGTAATTTTCTCGAGAACTCGGGAGGTTGCAAAGGGTAATCACTACAGAGTCAGGGGGCTACTCTAAGCAGGTTTATCCTCGCCCTGTTGGACACTTGGTATTACCGCTTTAGCACTCAGTTCGAAGGGACTTGACTTGTTGGGCCAAACCCACAATTTACCCATTCCTTAATCAATTCATTTAATAATTTAAAAATTTACCAACCGAGACACTGCAATACTTTCACTGAGACTACACTAGCAACCCACATTTGCAAGCACTCTTTTCATTTCGGCACTGGTCTATTTTTTTTTTTTTTTTTGCATAAGTTAATCTTGCAATGTGTCATTGAATTTTGTGTATCTAATTTGAGTTAAAGTGTTGCTAAGGTTAATCTTGTTGGCAGTAATTGGTAATTTTTTAATTCCATCCGTTCCATATTAAAACTCCTAGAATTAATTATTTCTCTCGTAGAGTAAAAACCCTAGATTTTACTTTTCATTAGGGTCCACCCCCCTTGGCTTCGCTAGGAGTTGGCCTAGACGGAGGAGCTGAGTATCAAGTGACAACACTTGGCTCGAGCTTGCCCCCAAGGTCGCACCCAGTGGCTTGAATATTTCTGGCACGTTACCCGAGGTGCGAATTAGGCGGCAACACCCCCACTCCCAACCCTAAAAATCCAAATCCCTAAGAGCCCACACATGTGAGGGCGCAATTGTCAAGGAGAGAGGGGCGTGAACACTGCATGGAGGCGTGAGGGTTGAAGGATGAGTTGTATGGTAAAGATAGGTGCCAAAGCCCTTAGGGTTTGCACCAAACACTCATTTCAGTTATTGCACTGCTCCGTAATTTACACCAAACCAATCACAGCCCTCCAAAACACCCAATTCGTGAGCTTAGCTGGAGGTGACACATCTGCTAATTGAATGTATCTTTAATGCTCTCCGATTGTTGACTGAAGAGGATTTGTGCGGAGTTGAATCATCATAAATGCCCATTGCCATGTCATTTAGCCTTTTATTTGATTCAATTTGGTTAATTTTGGAGAGTTTTTGATTTTCTCCAAAATATTCATTTTTAATATTTTAATTAATAATTTCTCCATAAATGACTTTTTTTGAGAAATTATTAATTATGAGGCTGAATGAACTTTTAAAACTTGGAGATAGCTTGTCGGTTGATCATGAATGAGTTTTGGCTTAAGGTTAGAGCTTTCAATCACTGAATTCGGGTTCCGGATGAATGACATATTACAAATTGAAAATTTTCCATTTAAACTATGGGAAAATTTAATTAAAAACTTAGGAAGAATTAAAAAAGTTAAAAAATTAAAAATCCAAAATTTGACGCGTTCGGTAAAATTTTTTCGGAATTTTTTCTGAGGGTTCTAGTGACTTAGGATATGATCATAGTGCATTCTAAAAATGTCTAGTAGGTTTATACATACTCAATTGGGCTCTAATAACCCCCCAAGGCCCATAATTCAAAATCGGGCATTCCAGCTTTGGAGGAAGCGGGAGAAAACCTTGTCGATTATACTCGGCTATAGGCAAAGCATAATTGTCAAGGGCAAAAAACTCCCTGGAATACCTTAGTTGAAATTCTACGTCTTAGGAGACCGAACCACTCAAAACACCCTACTAGCACATTTTATTACAAACCCCGCGGGGCCATGGTCATAATTACTGAAAACAAAAACTGACTAGCCAAAACTGGCTAGGCACAAATGCGGATCATCTGATACACTGGAACACAAACATTTATCATGTTTGTCAAATGGCGGCTCCTCAGGCAATCCAACTATGGTGCAAATAAGTTGGCAACATCTGGCTCCAACTGTGGGATGGGTATTCGCTTGATTTATTGATCAAAGAGAGTGCCTGAGAATCCAGGAATCTCTGGTACATGTACGTAAACAGAAGTGTCTTAGTCCCATGTATATGATATAAAAATAAGCCATGATGAAATACCATGAAATATTTTTTGCTTTTTCAAATCAAAGTGCATAAAACAAAACTTTTTCTTTTTTAGCATATAAATGAAATATGATACAAATGCTAATATACAAAAGTTAAGATACAACAACATTCTACATGGATACGATACATAAAATATGGTACAAAAATAAAGTACATAAAAATACAACAAGGATGGGTTTAGAAAAGCCCTTGGATGACCCCTTGGTCATCTTGGAGGTTGTTTCGATAAAAGGGCTTCAAGTGTTGGCCATTCATGGGCAAGTTTAATGTATCTCCATCCATGGTGTTAAGTAAAAAGGAATTTGTGCCAGTAGTATCGCGGATGATAAATGGACCTTTCCAAAGGCTGTCGAACTTTCCATGTTTCCCAGGCTTATCCCTTCTCTTATCCCATAAGAGAACAATATCTCCTATTTGGAAAGATCTCGGCCTAGCTGACTTATCAAAAGTGCCCTTTATGGTTTCTTGATGCCTGAGTGACTGATCAAGGGAAGCTCTTCTAGATTCATCCAACTCTATGATATGATTGATCCTCTGCTCCATTTCCAATTTTTCTGTGCCATATTCACTTAACATTTTGAAGATCGGAATCTGCATGCTGACTGGAAGGGTGGCTGTGAGTCCATACACTAACGCAAAAGGTGACTTTCCAGTTGAGTTCTTCTTGGTAATCCTATCCGCCCACACTGCATATTTAATCTTGCTATCCCATGCTCTTTTATTATCACCCACAGTCTTCTTAAGGATAGTCATCAAATTTTTGTTAGTGGACTCGGCAAGTCCATTGGCTTGCGGATAATAATCTGATGAATGGGATAGGATAATGCCATATTTAAAACAGAAGTCATTTACTTCTCCCGAACTGAAAGCTTTGGCATTATCGGTTGTTATCTTAAGGGGTGTTCCGAATCTGGGGATGATTCTTTCCTCGATGAAATAAATAACAACCTTCTCAGTGGCATTTTTAGTAGGTATGGCCTCTACCCATTTAGTGAAACAATCGGTTGCCATAAGAATCCAGCAAAAGCCATTACTAGAATTATCGTTAAATTTGCCGATAAAATCAAGCCCTCATTGCTAAAAAGGGGCAAGGACCACAACCGGTGTAAGAGGAAGTGCAGCCAACTTCTGCTTCCCTGTGAAAAGTTGACACTCTTGGCAACACTTGACATGTTTGTGAACATCTGCGAAGATAGTGGGCCAATAGTAACCAACTCTCAAGATTTTGTGGGCGTATTCGCTGCATAATGGCCTCCACAAAATCCTGAGTGAAATTCAGTCAAGACTTTCTTGGAATCTTGTTCATTAATACATCTGAGTGCAATGCCATCTGGGTTCCTCCAACCCAGACCCTCTTGGGTAAGGCAATATCTAGCAGTCTTGAGTCTCAAAGCCCTTCTTTTGTGACCTTTGAGGTGATCAGGGCAAGTGAGGTGGAGCAGGAAGAAAATGATGTCGGAATACCAATGATTATCAAGCTCTTGAAGCGCAGGAGTCATGGCTGGTTGAGGGATATTATTTTCAGCAATCATTTCAATGGCTTCTTCATTTTTCTGAGTAAGCATTTTAGCAAGGCCCTGTTCCTTGATTAATTTGGTAGGCTTTATTTCAAGGTCATACTCCTGGATTTTGGACACCCATGTACCCCTTATTCCTAAACAATCCTGTTGAGACAGGATGTCTTTCATAGTTGTATGAGGAACATACCCAATGACTTTAGAATATCCAATATACGTTCTGAAATGCTTCAAAGATTTGACCAAGGCATAAGTTTGCTTTTCCATAATGGTATTTTTTAACTCAAAATTTTGTAAGGCTCTACTCATGAAAGCTATAGGTTGCTCGAACCCTTCGAAATTCTTCTGGAGCAACACACTGGCAATAGTGTCTTCTGAAGCAAAAGAAAAGATCATGAAATTTTTCGTGTAATCCGGGATGACTAAGACTGGAGACCTGGTGATGGCATTCTTAATAGAACCAAAGGCTTCCCTATCTTCATTTGTCCACACAAACTTGGCATTTTTCTTAAGTAAAGCTTGCATAGGTTTCATGAGTTTGGCCAAGTTAGGAATAAATCTTCTGATAAAATTTATGTGCCCATTGAAGGATTGGAGGGCTTTCACATTCTTAGGTAGGGGAATCTTCCTTATGGCTTCTATTCTCTTTGGGTCAATCTTGACACCGTCCTTATTTGATGTGTCCCAAGAGTTTTCCTTCTTTTATGCCCAAAACTGACTTAGCCGGATTCAAAGAAATACCAAATTTCCTACAACGCTCAAATATCTGCCTGAGATAACCAACAGGGCTGGATCTTTCTTTCGAAAAAATAGTAAGATCATCTTGGTAGATCTTAATGATTTTACCTATCAACTCCTTGAAAGCATAATCCATGGCCCTTTGAAAAGAAGCACCTGCATTTGTGAGACCAAATGGCATTCTGAGATTTTTAAAAGTGCCCCAAGGAGTTGTGAAAGTGGTTTTGTGCCTATCTTCTTCTTGGATGACTACTTGATTATAACCAGAAAAACCATCTAGCATTGACATCATGCTTGATCCAGTGACCTGTTGGAGGAGGGTCTCCATGTTGGGGATGGGGTAATTGTCCTTCTGACATGCTATGTTTAGATTCCTGAAATCTATACATATCCTTAAACTCCTGTTCTTCTTTCTAACTACTACTAAGTTAGAACACCATGTCGAATGTCTCGTAGGAGCTATAATTCCTGCTGCTAACATTTTTTCTAACTCCTTTATAATAGGTGCTAACTTAGGATTTATTTGCCTAAGTTTTTGACGGAAAGGATTGCCTTTTTGACATTAAGGTTTTAAGGGAATAGTGTGCTGAAAAACATCTTCCCTATATGCTTTAAGCTCGTCATAAGTGAAGGCAAAAACATCCCTATATTCTTTGACTAAATTTATAAGGTTGTTCCTTTCATTTTCAGAGGTTCCTTTTCCAATTTTTATAATTCTTGGTTCTGTTTCCGTTCCAATGTTGATCTCCATGTACTCACCAGGCTTCATTTGTTCAACATTACTCTTTTTTCTGTCTTGCCTATCAAAGATGTTCTCTAAAGCAACTAGACCACGTGGGACAGGGTTATTAAACTGATCACCTTCTCCAGGATACTCTTTATTTTCCTCCTGATCATTTACTCTAAAGTTAGAGAACTCATCAATATTATGAATAAATCTCAAGATTTGTTCATCATCTTTGAAAACCTGCCAATGTTCTACATTATCAGGAACAGAAGGTTTGAAGTTAATTTCTAAAAGACATTCCCCCTCTAACATCTCATCTGACGGCTGAAGTGCTGAAGCTGCAAATGCTAGTTGGTCAGCGGCACTATTCTGATCTCTAGGGATTGCTTCTATATTAAGGGCATCAAAAAATTCCATTGTATCATAGACTGCATTTCTATACTTTTTTAATCTTTGCACTTACATGCAAACTGACCCTTAACTTGTTGGACAGTGAAGTCAGAGTCCCCCTTAATACTAAGCAATTTGATTCCCATGTCCTTGGCAATCTCGATGCCTAGTAGAAGTGCCTCATACTCTGCCACATTGTTGGTTGCCTCAAATTCTAATCTGAAAGCAAAGTTAAAAACTTTACTTTCTGGTGAAACAATGATTATCCCAACCCCTTTTCCCACTTTAGAATAAGCTCCATCAAAGTTCATCCTCCACAATTCATTAAGTTTTTCATTTTTAATTTCTTCTTGGATAGGCTCTAAGAAAGTGGAGTTGATCTGGTACATCCCTAGTCCACTTGAGTAGTCGACATATTCATTTGATGGTTTTCCTGGGCTTTCTACATGATATCTTCGTTCTTTCTCAGTATGCAACTTAACTAATGAATCCTCTGATGCAGGTACAATGGCGTATGTCCAGTCCATATGGATGGATCCTCCTAAAGTGGCACCAAATTTTCTAGATAATAGCATGCCCCATTTATCTGGCACATCTATGACAAGGTTATCCATGGTAACATGGATGTCCAGATATTTGGCTAATCTTATGTACTGCCTTTCAATCATACCCTCAACTTTGACAGGTCTAGAGTCCATGGCACATACATTTTGGTAGGGGCGGGTGGTTCTAAGGCCAAGCTGCTGCATGACCTTCTTAGTCATAATATTGGATCCCGACCCTGAATCCAACATACAATTGTGTAGGAGAAGATCACCTATCATCAATGACATGTAGAAGGGTGGGTGATCTTCTTTTCTTGGGTCCCTAGTATGCAAGATTATAGGGGGATCTCCACAAACATTTTCCTGACTAGGTGAAAGTTGTTCTACTGTATTGGCAAAAGTCACTTTCTTGAGAGCTGTAGGTCTTTCAGGTGCAACTATCTTTGAGGTAGGGAGGGGATCATTATCAACTTGAGGCTCTAACATCTTTAACAATTTCTCTTTTTGACCAGGGATTTTACATAACTCAAGAACAGGAATCAGAACTTTGGAGTTTGCCAACCAACTACCTAAATCAAAAGTTAGAGCAACAGAATCTAACTTATCATTTATTTCTGGAGGAATGTCAGAAATTGTTACCTTTGAATCAGTTTGGGTAGATGGTTTTTCTCTTGGTCTTCTTTGATATGTTATGCCTTTAAAGTTTTGAACGTTGTTGCTAGTTGAAGGCATCTCCCCATAATCTTCAGTTAAGTAGTCAACCCCTTGATGAAACTGGTTGGCTTGATTCCAACTATCCTTATGGTCAATATAGATGTCTCCTACATTGTGAATAAATTCAGGCTCGCTTGCAGATGTACTGGGACCGCAACCCTCGGGATAACCATGTTCCTGAACATAGCATGCATAATGGCAGCCAGATTCCTCATAGAAATCTCTGCATGCCCTACAAAATGGATTGTAAGGCTCAACCACATTAGTAGCCTTTAGCTGATGAGGAGGCCTTTGTTCATGGTTGGGATTCTTTCTCTGCCATGTTTGCCTTGCAGGGAAAGTTCTAGGAGGTTGCGGAGGTTGAGTTCTTTCAACAGTTATGACCCTATCCTGAACCTCTTTAATATGTGCTAAGTGCTTCCTTTCCATGTCTTGCATTTTCTCTGTCAGGTCCATGAGCTTCTTCTCATAAGCTTCGTTTGACGGCTCTTTCCCTTTAAGTTCAACAGTTTTAAGAGGAGTTGATGATCTAGAGTAAACCTGGATGTTTGACTCTCCTGAAGACTGCTTATTTTTATCAATTTTAATGGCCAAATTCTGAGCTTGAAGTAATGTAGTCGGCTCCTTGTCTCTAATCTGGTACTGGATCTTGCCACTTAATGCTTCTATGTAATAATCCAGAGTGGAAGCTGCAGGAGGAGCATAAGTGGCAGGGATAGAATTTGACAACTCTGTGAACCTATTACTGAACTCATCAACTTATTACTGAACTCATCCATGGTTTCTGTTTTAGATTTCTTCATACTAGTCAAAGTTGCTACTAGATGTCTACGTTCTTTTTTACTGCCAAACTTTCCAAGGAAAGCAGCCTTGAAATCCGCTATGGTAGTGAAAGAGTTGTTTGGCAAATTATCATACCAATTTCCAGCTTTGCCATCCAAAGACAAAGCAAACAGGATCATGTAGACATCTTCATGTTTATCAACACCCCTGACATAAGAACCATAGTGTCTGGAGAAATTTCTGATGTGCTGCTCAGCAGAGATAGAGGCATCGGTGCCATTAAAAGTCATAAGCTTATCAATAGCCTTTTTCGGGAATGTCATGAGGCTGACTTGCTATCTGAGTAACATTGAGTTGAGTAAAAAACTTACTCATTATGTCAAGGAAACAGTTGTTGTTTTGAAAATTTTCCAAGTTTTCTTGAAATAAAAAGTGGATGTCTAAAATAGACTCAGATCCAAGTTCTACAAGAATCCTACGAGAAGCTAGTTTGTTCAGTCTCCTCCTATAGACTTTTTCAGGGTTAGGGATGAAATTGAGCAAACCTTCAGAGTTTCTTCTAGTCGAATACCTTGAGGTGTTAACTGACAGTGGAGTTGCCAGGTGGATTCAAGTCTAATTCCTGAGAGTGATTGGACTAAAAATCTACCAAAAAAGGGTAAAAAAGGTAAAAAACTAAAAATAAACAAAGGTCGTCCAGGAACAAAAAGATTTATCCCTGGCAACAGCGCCAAAAGATGTTGTCCACCGATTGCACACCAGTAGCAGAAATCTTCCGAAAGCTGTCTCCTCACTTGAGAAAGTGGGAGAGGTGTGACCTTGGGGGTAAGCACAGAACCAGGTACTGTCACTTACTCCTAGCTCCTCCGTTTAGGCTAACTCCTAACGAAGCCAAGGGGGGTAGTCCCTAACAAAGAGTTTTTATGGCTCAATGTGTTTAAGTTAAGTTTTAATGTTCGAATGATGCGGATGGGTGTTGTTTAGGAGTTATTATGAGGAAAGATGATTATAATTATAAGAATTTGAACACAAGACAAAGCAATCCACGTTGTTGTACTGGATTAAAAGATGAACAGTGTATCAAGAACTTGTAAATAAAGATGCATTCACAGATAAAGATTTTTTATAAGCCAAGGACAAATGATCTAGATTAATAATCATGCATAAAATAATAGACCAGTGCCTTATGGAATCAAAGCTCTGCAATGCTTAAAGAAATAACAACAAGTCTTGAAATAAAGCTAGTGAATGTTATGCGAGTGCTCTTGGTATGTTTTAAAGATTTTAATGGTCTTGTTTATTATGGCTTTGAAACAACGAAAAGGTATCAGAGACCAATCGGGAAAGTGTTCGAAGTCATTCCATTCTAGACACGTCGGCCCGTCCAGTATCTCGGGCTGGTGTCCTGGAGGATTGACCAGCTAGCTGTGACCCTAAGACAACGGCGAGTTCCGGCGCCCTTACTGAGAAAAGACTTGAAACTTTCTACAACGCCGGTGCATTGGTTAAGGGGTAAAATTTTATTTGTGTTGTTATTGCGGTCTTAGCAAGTCCGTTCACCGTTCTGAGTACGAGCCCAACTATGAAGTCGGCAGAGCATACTAGGTGAGGGATATCAACGAAGTAAATTAATTACAGGGGAATGTGAGTTGAAATTTTTTATTAAATAAATTAATTAAAACTCTCCGACAAAGAGCGCTCTTGACTTTGTCTTATGACAAAAGTTCAATAGTCTTATCTATCTTTATGCCTAAGTGCAAGGATGATGCAAAATTTACTATGCTTTCCGACAGAGAGTGCTCTTGACTTGGATTTTGGCAAGTTCAAGAGACTTTAGAGATTAATTAATTAACTTGCAAGAAAGTGAAGTGCACGAAAATAAAAGCAAAAATTAAACAAACTCTCTGATAGAGAGCACTCTTGATCCACCTTATGGTGAGATTCAAGAGATTTTGGTTCTTTTTAGGTTTTGCAATAGTATATCAAATGACAGTAAACAAAACTAAGTAAGTAATGAAACAGGAAACTTTTTCATTTTTCAACTTTATGAAAGCAAACTTCTAAGAAATGAAACTACTCTTTCCTATTCTACTTTTAGCAAATTATTAAGCAAAACATGAAAAATACAAGAGACAATACAAGCTTCTTCCAAATGGGGGAAGAAGGGTGTGGGAGCCTTTATCCCACTTGCTCTTTATTATTTTTTTTTACAAAGCTCTTGAAGTTGGGACTCCTTTGTGATTGAGAAGGTCTTCAATGTAACCTGGAGAAAAGGGGATGAAGAAGGGGGAAAGAGGAATGCTTTTTGGAGCTTGAAACTTCAATTTTTTGCCAGCATTTCCGCTTAACCTGTCATGAAAAGTGAAAAACCAGCGAGCTATTTTCCTATAAAACCGTGGATTAGACAATAAAATACACTAAAATTTTACAATTAGTACTTGTGCAAAGATAGGACTTTTATGCTACTTCAAGTACTAAAACTAAGAAAAGCTAGATCTAAACCGTCGTGAGATAAACTTTTAGACAAAAGAAGCTCTTAGATCTATATAACAAGAGATAGAAAAGATGATATTTAACACTTAGATCTACTTGTTATGAAACAAAACCAAAGTAACTGGAAAGTAAAAATTTTCTTTTTTAAATTTGAGGATGAATAAGAAAAACCTCAAGCCCTAGCTTGATTAAATTTGACCGTGGAGGGAGCCTATGGGACAAGAAAAATTAGAAGAATATATTTGAAGAGAGATGAGATGCAATTGAGCTCTGATCTCTACTTCGCGCCAAGTGATCTGCAAAACTAAAATACCATTCATGCAAGTGATTATATCTAGTATATATAAACCAAACAGGAACCGGAAAGCATGAGTACAACTGAATACAATATGCAATTCCTAGATCGTGTATAGCCACACATAAGCAAGCAAGTTGAAACTTCAAATGCCTACTCTATGGATTAGATTATAACTTTTTAAGCTAGATAACACAACGTGCATGAATAAGAAAATAACTACACAGATATCAGCTTGATTATAAGCCACATATTCACCATGAAAGTTCTTGCACCATCAAATTGTCTTCCAAAGACTCAACTTTATTCATAACACAGATAAGAAATTACAAAGAGAGAAGGCTAAAACCCTAAAACCAAACCCCCATAATCTAGCTGACTCGGCACAGAACTAAGAGCCCAGACCTAAGATATAGTTGGTGTGAGTGAGGGGTGGCCTCCACCTAGGCAAGGCGCCCCCACTCCCGTTCCTAAAAATCCAAATCCAATCACCTGAGAGCCCACACGTGTGAGGGCGCAACTGTCAAGGAGAGAGGGGCGTGAGGGTTGAAGGATGAGTTGTATGGTAATGATAGGTGCCAAAGCCCTTAGGGTTTGCACCAAACACTCATTTCAATTATTGCACTGCTCCGTAATTTACACCAAAGCAATCACAGCCCTCCAAAACACCCAATTCGTGAGCTTAGCTGGAGATGACAAATCTGCTAACTGAATGTATCTTTAATGCTCTCCGATTGTTGACTGAAGAGGATTTGTGCAGAGTTGAATCATCATAAATGCCCATTGACATGTCATTTAGCCTTTTATTTGATTCAATTTGGTTAATTTTGGAGAGTTTTTGATTTTCTCCAAAATATTCATTTTTAATATTTTAATTAATAATTTCTCCATAAATGACTTTTTTTGAGAAATTATTAATTATGAGGCTGAATGAACTTCTGAAACTTGGAGATAGCTGGTCGGCTGATCATGAATTATTTTTGGCTCAAGGTTAGAGCCTTCAATCATTGAATTCGGGTTCCGGATAACTGACATATTACAAATTGAAAATTTTCCATTTAAACTATGGGAAAATTTAATTAAAAACTTAGGAAAAATAAAAAAATAAAAAATCCAAAATTTGATGCTTCCGGTAAAATTTTTTCGGAATTTGTTTTGAGGGTTCTAGGGACTTAGGACATGACCATAGTCTATTCTAATAATGTCTAGTAGGTTTATACATACTCAGTTGGGCTCTAATAACCCCCCAAAGCCCAGAATTCAAAATCGGGTATTCCAGCTTTGGAGGAAGCGGGAGAAAACCTCGTTGATTATACTCGGCTATAGGCAAAGCATAATTGTCAAGGGCAAAAAACTCTCTGGAATACCTTAGTTGAAATTCTACGTCTTAGGAGATCGAACCACTCAAAACACCCTACTAGCACATTTTATTACAAACCCCGCGGGGCCATGGTCATAATTACTGAAAACAAAAACTGATTAGCGAAAACTGGCTAGGCACAAATACAGATCATCTGATACATTGGAACACAAACATTTATCATGTTTGTCAAATGGCGGATCCTCAGGGAATCCAACTATGGTACAAATAAGTTGGCAGCATGCTCAAACATAGACTAGTTGCATTCACATTTAGACGTGCAACATGTTTTGTTGAGTGTTCTCTTCACAAACGTTTGCGTCACATGGCATTTGTCTTTCAAATTGGTTCCACTAAAAGTTCATCACTAGATTAAGTTTGAACAAATTAGCTTTAGAATTTTAGATTCTAGAATTTAGAATGAAAAATATGTACAACCTTAGAATGGTATTGATAACATGCAATCATGGTCATTTTGTATCCATCCATCCTCGGTTCCTATCTTAATAATATTATTAAACAGGACTATATTGTGACAATCATTTGACAGCAGTATCAAATAGTCTCTTACTATGATATTAGAAATGCCTACTACTTTTGGTGAAGAATTTAACTGAAAAATACCTGATGTTATCAAGTTTTGGTTTGCATTCCCAGAATTTAAAATTCTGTAAGATAGTTAGACTCTGCAATTGCAAAATATGACATTAAATTACTTGAGGTATGTTTTGGTTGTTTCTTGTAAACATTTACAAAGTTTGTAAATAAATGTCAGTGTTTGGTGTTCATGAGATTTGATACTTATCAGGCCCAGATTTTCGTTTGACCAATAATAGTGTTGCTAGATATTTAAGAACTTTAAGTTAACCAAAATTCAAATAGTATTTCATAATGTCTGCACATCACATGCAATACATATGTGCCTTCTAGATATGTGCATGACATATTGAATTTGAATAGTTTCACAGCAGGTTTTGACTTTCATAAGGTTCATTTATATAATGAAAATTCTTGTGTTTTCTGTGTTTGTGCTCTTCTAGTAGCTGATGGATTCTAACTTTATGTCTGAAGGCCCTATTGGCGGTGTTATTTTCCAAACACTCAGGCGGTTATCTATGTTGTTGATTCGAGTGATACTGACAGATTGGTCACAGCCAAGGATGAATTTCATTCTATTTTGGAGGTATGTGTCTGGGGACAAACATTTTCTGAACACTACCTAATGAGAGCTTTTTATGGCTCTTAAAATATTTCAAAGTCTTTTGTTGTTGGAATTGACTGTCAGAAAGTGGGTCGTTGCTTGCAATTCAAAGGGAAATACATAATAGAAAGAAAGAAATTGCCCACAGCTGACAAAAATAGCTCAGAGGAACTAGAAACTACAAGTAGTCATAATGTTAATGTGGGAGTGCCAAAGGCAATTCGTAGGCACACAAATAAGTACAAATAAAAATAAAAAGTACAGGGATAAACATCCGAGTTAAACCCTCTATGTAGAAGACAATTACAAACAACATAGTGTTAACTTAAGAAACTGTATGTCGTGGATCGGTTGGTATGAAGGTATTGGATAGAACTAAGAAACTGGAAGGCTGCTAACTAGAATATTGATTAGGGAAACTGGAGGATGGGATTGTAGCAAATGAGTTTGGCTATTCAATAACATAGTTATTTTGGCAACAGTTTACAAAGTTTAAACATGTATGCTTGATTTAAGAGAGCAATAGAAGTCACTCAATTAAACTAAGAGAAGTGACAGGGCTGAAGCTGAAAACAGAAACAGGGTGAAAAGGCTGCCATCCTTGTTGGAAAAGAATCATAATAAGTGATACTGTGGTGCTTGACTGCTTGCTAAAGTGTACACTGTACTGTTTTGACTTTTTTGTACCATTAATATTAAAGCAAAGGTAACTAGGCATATAGAAATGTGTTTTTTATGTACCTGTGAGTAGGAGTAGGCTGAGAAGCACATTTACATCTAACTCTTAATATACTCTTTCTGAAGTTGAACTGGAACCTCCAATTAGGGGTATAGGTGGACAAGCACATTTACATCAAACACTTAGTATACTCACTCTGAAGTTGAACCCTCAGCTTGCAATAGTTTTGGTTGAGATTTCTGACATTTCGGTCAATTCAATGTTCATAGGCTGTAGATAATAGATGTCTAGTTGTTTAAATACACTTCTAATGGTATATTTATTCTAGCTTTGGTTTTGTTAACAGTCTCATACTGCTTCTTGAACTATTGGCAGGAGGAGGAACTGAAGGGAGCGGTTGTACTCATTTATGCGAACAAGCAGGTCAGATTACAACCTTTTATGCTGATAGGTTATTGTGGTTGTTCTAGAGAGGTGCTGTAGGAGTAGGCGTAAATTTCTTGTGTAGTGCAATATTTGGAATTCAATATATCTGTCTTCTACAACCTGTCAATTATAATGCTAGTGTAGTTGACATTCTTTGTGTGTTCATAGAAGAGAAAATTCTTTGCTAGCTTTGTGCACTCTGCTTGTCATAGTGAAGTATTGGTTGGATTGGTTTGTTCAACTTGTCAGTTAACAAACATTCTTCTTAACCACAACGCCTCACAAGCTTCTTTCACAGTTACCCTGTACTCTGTGTCAGTGGAGGAAAAAGAAACGGCATGCCGTTTCTTGCTCAACCATGACAGTGCTCCATTTTCTATCATCTACCAATTGTGTCCAACCTGAATCTGAATATCCGATCATGAAACTGTTCACTTCTAAGTTATACAATACAGATTGCCATGATCTACTATGTCTTTTCACACACCTAAGAACTCGGTTGGCTACAGTCTAGTGTTCAGCTTTGGTTGCTGTAATGAACGCCGAAATTTAGTTGACTGCAAAAGATGTATCAGGGTTAGTCGCTGTAAGATATATTAAGCTCTCCACCAACTTGCAGTATATTGACTCATTTGTCGATTTTGAGTCAGGTCTGGATGAAGTTTTAGTTCAGTCATCCTGATAGGTGTAGATTTTATCTTCTAATTCATTATTGAACTTTTCTGGAAAACTTTCGTCATACTTAGTTTGAGCTGCAAACTGTAATGTACATAAATATACATTTAAAAAAAAAAAATATTTTAAACATTAGAATAATTAATACACCAAAGATCATGTCTTTCCATTGCACATGCTAGTCACCAATGACACACATATATATTCACTAAGCTCCTGGAAAAAATATTTGCCACTAAGCACTTTTAAGTTTTAACATCATCATACGTTCCAGAATAAATAATGGCATTCTTGAGCGGCATTACAGAGCGTATCCTTGAATTATCCAAGAAAGGAGAGTTTCACAGTATGTAGGTCAGATAAGGAGGATAGTCACTCAGAGGTCTCGGTGGAGAAGGAGACAGATGGACAGTACGAAGGATTCACAATCTCGAGGAATATTGATTACCATAATTAGACCACTCATACACATGTAACAAATAAATGCCCCCAGAGGATCAGTAAAGAAACATAACAAAGGATGGTCAATGATGGTGAGCTGTACTGACAGAGGAGAAGACAGATGAGGCAGACTGGATCCTACAGGACAGGGTGACAAGGATTACCGAAGATAAAAGCTCCAGGTGGAAATGGATGGATTGAAAATAGCCAGCAAGGTGGATGTATTTGGACAGGCACGTTCCAGTGGGAGAAGTGGGAGTATGAGATCCGTCAGAGGAACAGGAACACCATTGACAAAACATTAGTGGGCCAGGGGGACGGAAAGGGACATGATCTGTGAGCATGCCATGGTATGTGTAACTGAATTGGATCTCTAACTCAGCCCGGTAGACATGTGGGAGAGCCATCTCGGGCATATCACCGATCGTGTCTTGAAGTTTTTCAATCTGAAGGTAAGGAGGACAGATGTCATCAGAGCCTGCTTCAGTTTTCAAGAGCTACTCGGAATTGGAGAAGTGAGCTGGAGGAATAGGATTTTTGGGTTTAGAGGATCAGGAGAGGAACATTCATGATGAGGGAAGTCTGGGAATACAACGGTTAAGTGGGACTGTAACTGCTATAATCTAGGAACGGCAAGGAGGCTTTGATTTCGAGAAAACTAACAAGTCATTAGGGTTTATCGGTTACAAAACCTCGAAGGAAAATCATAGTAGAACAGACAGGCGGTAGTCGGTAAGGGGATTCTAGCTGTGGGAAACAATAGCAGACCAAAAGTAGTAGTCTCGGCGAGGGAAGGAAATAACACACAAAAAAAGAAGGAAATGTGTAAGGAAGAAAAAGGAGCAGGTCCTTCTAGTGGTGGAAGAGGACTTATCGCTTAATGAAGTTGTGAAGATGTCGGAGGTGTGTATTGTGGGCCGGGTAAGAGGCCAATGTTTTAGTGTTAGTAGTCTAAAGAGCTGGATAGCCCACAACTGGACATCTATCTTAGGATACCCTCTTGCTGGCTACATACTTGCGCATGGGTGGTTTGCAGTATTTTTTCAAAAGGCAGAAGATGTAGCATTAATGTTAAGTAGGAATTGGGTTTGGGATGGAAGTCCTTTAAGTCTAAAGGAATGTCATCCATTATTCGATTCTCGGAAAGAAGGGGAGGATTATACACCGGTTTGGGTTCGTCTTCCAGGTTAATTGATGGAATTTTGGTCTTGGGCAGCATTTCAGGGGATTGACAACAACTTAGGGACTTTTTGTAAATTTTTGGTGTTCACCCCAACCGGTTTCAAGTCAAATTAAAGAGAGTTTAATGCCCAACCCACATATAAATGACTTCTGCAACTTCATATAAAATATGAAGCTGGGATGGAAGTCCTTTAAGTCTAAAGGAATGTCGTCCATTATTCGATTCTCGGAAAGAAGGGGAGGATTATACACTGGTTTGGTTTCGTCTTCCAGGTTAATTGATGGAATTTTGGTCTTGGGCAGCATTTCAGGGGGTTGACAACAACTTAGGGACTTTTTGTAAATTTTTGGTGTTCACCCCAACCTGTTTCAAGTCAAATTAGAGAGAGTTTAATGCCCAACCCACATATGAATGACTGCTGCAACTTCATATAAAATATCAGACTTAAAACACTGAATGAACATCACATTCTACAGGCAGAAAATAAATAATAATTGCACTCCATGAAAGTTTAGACACAAGATTTTTTTGGCAAATAGCCTAGGCAAAACCCAGAATGGGAAAACCTGTTAGAGAGTGAGTGAGGAATTTTTATTTCAGTAAAATTCAAGTTACAGCAAAATTGACAAAACTCAGACCAACTTATCTCTGCCATGTTGTCCGCCGAATGCACACCAGCAGCAGAAATCTAATGAAAACTGTCTCCTCACTTGAGAAAGTGGGAGAGGTGTGGCCTTGGGGGCAAGCACAGAGCTAGGTATTGTTACCTACTCCTAGCTCCTCCGTTTAGGCTAACTCCTAACGAAGCCAAGGGGGGTAGTCCCTAACAAAGAGTTTCTATGGTTCAATGTTTTGAGTGTTTTTTGGTGGTTGCAGATGCGGATGGGTGTTGTTTAGGAGTTTTCTGATGGGAAGATCACAATTTTAACTTTAAAAAATTACAAAGATATGCTTGCGATATTTAAATGAAACACAACACTGATTGAATTAAACAAAAGCATCCATAATGATAAGATATTGAACAATACACTTGAGATATGAAAATACAATAATAACAAACCAGTGTCTTAGTCCCATGTATATGATATAAAAAATATGCCATGATGAAGTACCAGAAAATATTTTTTGCTTTTTCAAATCAAAGTGCATGAAATAAAATCTTTTCTTTTTCAGCATATAAATGAAATATGATAAAATGCTAATATACAAAAGCTATGATACAATATACTCTACATGGATATGATACATCAAATATTGTACAAAAATAAATTACATAAAAATACAACAAGGATGGGTTTAGAAAAGCCCTGGGATGACCCCTTGGTCATCTTGGAGGTTGTTTCGATAAAAAGGCTTCAGGTGTTGCCCATTCATGGGAAGGCTTAATGTCTCTCCATCCATGGTGTTAAGCGAGTAAGAATTGGTGCCAGCAATAGCACGGATGATAAATGGACCTTTCCAAAGGCTGTCACACTTCCCATGCTTCCCAGCTTTCTCCCTTCTCTTATCCCATAAGAGAACAGTATCTCCCACTTGGAAGGATCTTAGTTTAGCTGCCTTATCAAAGGTTCCCTTCATACTCTCTTGATGTCCGAGTGACCGATCAAGGGCAGCTCTTCTAGCTTCATCCAACTCTATGATCTGATGGATCCTCTGTTCCATTTCCAACCTTTCCGTGCCATACTCACTCAAAAGTCTGAAGATTGGAATCTACATGCTGACCGGGAGGGTGGCTGTGAGTCCATATACTAACTCAAAAGGTGATTTTCCAGTTGAGTTCTTCTTAGTAATCCTATCTGCCCACACAACATACTTAATCTTGCTATCGCATGCTCTTTTATTGTCACCCACAATTTTCTTAAGAATGGTCATTAAGTTTTTATTTGTGGACTCAGCAAGTCCATTGCCCTGTGGGTAATAATTTGATGAGTGGGATAGGATAATGCCATACTTAAAACAGAAGTCATTTACTTCTCTCGAATTGAAGGCCTTGGCATTATCGATTGTTATTTTAAGGGGGATTCCGAACCTGGTGATTATTCTTTCCTCAATGAAATCCATAACAACCTTTTCAGTGGCATCCTTAGTAGGTATGGCTTCTACCCACTTAGTGAAATAATCAGTTGCCGTAAGAATCCAGCAAAAGCCATTGCTAGAGTTATCCTTAAATTTGTGGATAAAATCAAGCCCCCATTGCTGAAAGGGGGCAAGGACCACAACAGGTGCAAGGGGAAGTGCAGCCGACTTCTGCTTCCCTGTGAAAAGATGACACTCTTGGCAACACTTGACATGTTTATGAACATCTGCGAAGATAGTGGGCCAATAGTATCCAGCTCTCAGGATCTTGTGGGCAGTTGTATTCGCTGCATAATGGCCTCCACAAAATCCTGAGTGGAACTCAGTCAAGATTTTCTTGGAATCTTGTTCATTAACACACCTAAGTATGATGCCATCTGGGTTCCTCCAACCCAGACCTTCTTGGGTAAGGCAATACCTGGCGGTTTTCAATCTTAAAGCCCTTCGTTTGTGACCCTTGAGGTGATCAGGGCAAGTGAAATGGAGCAGGAAGAAAATGCTGTCAGAATACCAATGGTTGTCAAGCTCTTGAAGTGCAGGGGTCATGGCCGGTTGAGGAATATTGTTTTCGGCAATCATTTCAATGGCTTCTTCATTCTTTTGAGTGAGCATTTTAGCAAGACCCTGTCTTTTGATTAACTTGTTAGGCTTTATTTCAAGGTCATACTCTTGGATTTTGGACACCCATGTGCCCCATATTCCTAAGCAATCCTGTTGAGACAGGATGTCCTTTACTGCGGCATGAGGAACATATCCAATGACTTTAGAGTATCCAATATAAGTTTTGAAATGCGTTAAAGATTTGACCAAGGCATAAGCTTGCTTTTCCATGATGGTATATTTCAACTTAGAGTTTTGTAAGGCTCTACCCATGAAAGCTATAGGTTACTCGAAACCTTCGAAGTTCTTCTGGAGCAACACACCGGCAATAGTGTCTTCTGAAGCAAAAGAAAAGATCATGAATTCTTTCGTGTAATCCGGGCTGACTAAGACAGGAGACCTAGTGATGGCATCTTTAATAGTGTCAAAAGCATTCCTTCCTTCATCTGTCCACATGAATTTAGCATTTTTCTTTAGGAGAGCCTGCATAGGTTTCATAAGTTCAGCTAGGTTAGGAATGAATCTCCTTATGAAGTTAATGTGACCATTAAATGATTGGAGACCCTTAACATTTCTGGGAAGGGGAATCTTTGGTATAGCTTCTAACCTCTTAGGGTTAATTTTGACCCCGTCTTTGTTGATAATGTGACCTAAAAGCTTTCCCTCTTCAATACCCAAGACTGACTTAGCCGGATTCAAGGAAATGCCATATTTCCTACATCTTTCAAAAACTTGCCTGAGACGACCAACATGGTTGGATCTTTCTTTTGAAAATATAGTGAGATCATCTTGGTAGATCTCAATGATTTTGCCAATCAACTCCTTGAAGGCATAATCCATGGCCCTTTGGAAGGTAGCTCCGCCATTTAAAAGGCCGAAGGGCATTCTCAGATATTCAAAAGTGCCCCAAGGAGTTGTGAAAGTGGTTTTGTGTCTATCCTCTTCTTGGATGACAACCTAGTTATAGCCTGAAAAACCATCAAGCATTGACATCATGCTCGATCCAGTGACCCGTTGGAGGAGGGTCTCCATGTTGGGGAGGGGGTAATTGTCCTTCTGACATGCTATGTTTAGATTTCTGAAATCTATACATATCCTTAAACTCCTGTTCTTTTTTCTAACTACCACTAAGTTAGAACACCACGTTGAATGTCTCGTAGGAGCAATTATTCCTGCTGCTAACATCTTTTCCAACTTAGGATTTATTTGCCTAAGTTTTTGTCGGAAAGGCTTGCCTTTTTGACATTCAGGTTTGAAGGGAATGGTGTGCTGAAAAACATCTTCCCTATATGCTTTAAGTTCATCATAAGTGAAGGCAAAAACATCCCTAGATTCTTTTACCAAGTTTATAAGGATGTTCCTTTCCTGTTCAGAGGTACCTTTTTCCAATTTTTATTATTCTTGGTTCTGTTTCCGTTCCAATGTTGATTTCTATGTACTCACCCGGCTTCATTTGTTCAACACTACTCTTTCTTCTATCCTGTTTGTCAAAGATGTTCCCTAAGGCGACAACGCCACGTGTCACAAGATTGAAGCGGTTGCCCTCATCCTGATATTCTTTACCTTCCTCATGTTCATTGGCTTTATAATTGGAAAATTCATCAATATGATTAATAAATTTCAATATTTGTTCATCATCTTGGACAACATGCCAATATTCAATATTATCAACAACAGAAGGTCTGAAGTTAATTTCTAAAGGACAATCCACGTCTAACATCTCATGTGATGGCTAAAGTGTCGAAGCTGAAACTGCTAGTCTGTCGACGACACTATTCTGATCTCTAGGGATTGCTTCTATATTAAGGGCATAAAAAAATTCCATTGTATCCCAGATTGCATTTCTATACTTCTTTAACCTTTGACATTTACACGCAAACCGACCCTTAACTTGTTGGACAATTAGGTCAGAATCCCCCTTAATACTAAGCAATTTGATTCCCATGTCCTTGGCAATCTCGATGCCTAGTAGAAATGCCTCGTATTTTGCCACATTGTTGGTTGCTTCAAATTCCAATCTGAAAGCAAAGTTGAAAACCTTACCCTTCGGTGATATAATGACCACCCCAGCCCCCTTACCAGCTCTAGAGTAAGCCCCATCAAAGTTCATCTTCCACAATTCATTAAATTTTTCATTTTTTATTTCTTCTTGGATAGGTTTCAAGAAGGTGGAGTTGATCTGGTATATTCCAAGTTCACTAGTGTTGTTGATATACTCATTTGACAGTCTCTCCGGGTTTTCTACATGATATCTTCATTCTTTCTTAGTATGTAACTTGACCAATGAATCTTTTGATGCAGGTACAGTGGCGTACGTCTAGTCCATTTGAATGGATCCCCCCAAAGTGGCACCAAACCTTCTAGATAATAGCATGCCCCATTTATCCGGCACATCTATGACGAGGATATCCATGGTAACATGGATGTTTGGATACTTGGCTAATCTCACGTGTTGCTTTTCAATCATACCTTCAACTTTGATAGGTCTAGAATCCATGGCACATACATTTTGGTAGGAGCGTATGGTTCTAAGGCCAAGTTGTTGCATGACCTTCTTAGTCATAGGATTGGATCTTGACCCTGAATCTAGCATACAGTTGTGCAGGCGAAGATCACCTATCATCAATGATATGTAGAAGGGCGGATGATCTTCTTTTCTTGGGTCCCTAGTATGCAAGATAACAGGAGGATCTCCATAGACATTTTCTTGACTTGGTGAAGGTTGTTCTACTGTATTGGCAAAAGTTACTTTCTTGGGAGTTGCAGGTCTTTCAGGTGCAACAATCTTTTGAGGTAGGGAGGGGAACATCATCAGTTTGAGGCTCTAACATTTTTAACAGTTTCTCTTTTTGTCCAGGAATTTTACATAACTCAATTATGGGAATCAGAACTTTGGAGCTTGCCAACCAATTACCTAAATCAAAAGTTAAAGCAACAGATTCCTTTTCATCATTAATTTCTGGAGGGATGTTAGGAATTGTTACCTTTGAAGCAGTTTGGGTAGATGGCCCTTCCTTTGGTCTTCTTTGATATGTCGTGCCTTTAAAGTTTTGAATGTTGTTGCTATTTGAAGGCATTTCCCCATAATATTTAGTCAAATGATCAACCCTCTGATGAAATTGGTTGGCTTGATTCCAACTATCCCTATGATTGTTATAGATGTCTCCTACATTGTTGATAAAGTCAGGCTCGCTTGCAGATGTGTTGGGATCACAACCCTCAGGATAACCATGTTCCTGAACATAACATGCATAATGACAACTAGATTCCTCATGGAAATCTATGCATGCCCTACAAAATGGTTTGTAAGGTTCAACCATATTAGCAGCCTCTAACTGATGAGGAGGCCTCTGCTCATGGTTGGGATTCTTTCTCTGCCATGTTGGTCTTGCAGGGAAGGTTCTAGGAGGTGGTGGAGGTTGAGTTCTTTCAACAGTTATGACCCGATTTTGAACCTCTTTAATCTGTGCTAAGTACTTTCTTTCCATGTCTTGCATTTTTTCTGTTAGGTCCATGATCTTCTTTTCATATGCCTCGTTTGATGGTTCTTTTCCTTTAGGTTCCACAGTTTTCAAAGGAGTTGATAATCTAGAGTAACCCTGGATGTTTGACTCTCTTGAAGACTGCATGTTTTTATCAATTTTGATAGCCAAACCTTGAGCTTCAAGCACTGTGGTGGGCTCTTTGTCTCTTATCTGATACTGGATTTTGCCACTTAATGCTTCTATGTAAAAATCCAAAATGGAAGTTGCAGGAGGAGCATAAGTAGCAGGGATGGAATTTGATAACTTTGTGAACCTATTGTTGAATTCATCCATGGTTTCGGTATCTGATTTCTTCATACTAGTCAAGGCTTCCACTAGATGTCTAGGTTCCTTTTTGCTGCCAAATTTTTTGAGGAAAACAGCCTTGAAGGCTGCTATGGTAGCAAAAGAGTTGTTCGGCAAGTTGTCATACCAGTTTCCAGCTTTACCATCCAAAGATAGAGCAAAAAGGGTCATGTAAACATCTTCATGTTTGTCAGTACCCCTAACATAGGAACCACAATGTCTGGAAAAGTTTCTGATATGCTGCTCAACCGAGGTAGAGGCATCAGTGCCATTAAAAGTCATGAGTTTATCAATAGCCTTTTCAGGAACGTCATGGGGTTGACTTGCTATCTGAGTGAAGTTGAGTTGAGTAAAAAACTCACCCATCGTGGAAAGGAAACAATTCTTATTTTCAAAATTTTCTAAGTTTTCTTGAAATAAAAGATGGATGTCTGAAACAAACTGAGATCCAAGATCTTCAAGGATCCTATGAGAAGCTAGTTTGTTCAGTCTCCTCCTATAAACCTTTTCAGGCTCAAGGATGAAATTGAGCAAACCTTCAGAGTTTCTTCTAGTTGAATACCTTGAGGTGCTTACTGACAGTGGAGTTGCCAGGTGGATTCAAGTCTAATTTCTAAGAGTGATTGGACTACAAATCTACCAAAAAACGGCAAAAAGGTAAAAAACTAAAAGGAAACAAAGGTCGTCCAGGAACAAAAAGATGGGGAGCGAACAACAGTAAAGAATGCTGCAAAATAGTGAAGGAAGAGGCTGAAAACAACGACGAAAGAGGGCAGCCAACAAAAAGGATAGTTGGTTGCAACAAAAGTGTAAAATAGGGCAGCGAAAAAGGTGAAAAGAGAGGCAAACAAACAGTAAAAATGGGGCAGCGAAAAAGGTGAAAAGAGAGGCAAACAAACAGTAAAAATGGGGCAGCGAAAAAGGTGAAAAGAGAGGCAAACAAACAGTAAAAATGGGGCAGCGAACAGTAAGGAAGAGGACTGAAAAACGGGGTAGCGAACAGAGAAGAGGAGGGCAGCGAACAGAGAAGAGGAGGTCAAGCCAAACAAGGCAAGAAAGAAGAGGCCAGCAAGCAAGAAATCGAGAAGATCAAGGAGCAAACAAGAGAACTGGAAGAGGGAAGTTCGTAGATCTAGGTAACCAAATGTGTTTTTTGAAACTTTGTTGATGGAGGGAAGGAGAAGCTCTGACTGCTATGTCTCTTTCCTGGATTGGGAAGTGCTTAGAAAGACCTGCAAAATGAAGGAGTTAGATGGAAAAAACCACTGGTTCATGAAGAAGAGCTTGATCTCAAGCTTGTTCTTCACCCCTAATGATCCCTGCAAAACCCTTACAAACAATATCAAATCCGAACAAAATACTCATAAACTAGATTGTTAGCCCTTCTAGAGTATATAATGAAGAATGATTTAATAATTGAAAAAACAAGGTGAGAGAGATATCACCAAAGACAATGTGAATCCACAACTCCAATAACTCGTGCACGGACCTCCAAAGTCACAACTTTATTCCAACTTTAAACAAATATTACAATAATTTTGGCAGAGTGTTCATATATTACAATAATTTTGGCAGAGTGTTCATGCCCAAAATCTCCATGAAGAAAAGAGTGCAAAGCACCTCTATTTATACAAAATATCAAGCCGTAGGGGGCTTTTAATGAACCAGAGATCAGGCTTAGTTAAGTGAGCTTGAACTGAGCTGAACCAGAGCTGAAGTGATAGCAAACTAATGATTGGAGTAGAGCCGAGCCATGTGGTGGCCATAAATCAAGGAGATCGTCCACCAAACAAGCGTGAACTCCAATCTAATGTTGAGCTCTATCTCCACCCGATACACCACGTGTGATCTCCTCCATCTTCTCCAATAGTGCGAGCTCTAATCTTGGGTTGACCCTCTTCTTTTACTAACTCGCATGCATGGAACTAACACGTGATACACCACGTCATTTATCAAATCGCATGCCTTGGTAATATCACTTCACGGTCCATGCTTGATCTTTCCTCACGTCACCATCGTCAACCACTCGCTTTGGTATATGCCATGGTTTATAACATTAATATTTATTGTGGAGGAGCCCACCAATCCTACTCACCTCAAACAACATAAGCCGCAGCGCGAGTCCTCATGATGTTGACGTCACCACCCTATGCCACATTCGCTAGCTATGAAATGAGTGTGACATCACCATGGTTTATAAAATAATATAATTCTTAAGTGGGGAGGGTCCCCCAATCCCACTCATCACCATCGCGCTCCATGCTAGCATGAGCATCTTACATTTACGTCACTTTCCCATGAAATAATTCATAACCAATTTTTAAACCAAAGTTTGAGTTTGGAGCTGTTGCCGCCTAATTCACACTTTAAGACACAGAGAAGTCACAACCTGCTATGTGTGTCCTTGGGGGCAAGCGAGAGCTGGGGACCACTGTCACCACAGTCCACAACTCCTCCGTTTAGGCAAGATCCCTACAGAGCCAAGGGCGGTAGTCCCTACGGAAAGACTAAGTTCCAGATTTATTAACTATTAGTTAAAGGGATCTTTTATTTAGATTGAGGCTAAGGTTTTGAGAGATGACAGTCAAACCAATGCAAGATGCAATATTTAAATGACAGCCAATCCTTTTATTTATAACCAGTGCCTAAAGAATGGAGTCAGAGAATGCAACTTTCAATGGATGCAGTCTAAGTTAATTATCCCACAGGTTAAGTTGTCTAACAATGAGATGAATAAACAAATAAATGATACAATTATAAACAATAATGAATCAAGATATCTAAGCAATATATAGATGATCTAAATTTATCAGTATAAACAAGTGAACAAGTAAAATAGTTACAGTTTAAACAAATATGAGCCAGATTTAAAAATTATAGACAAGAGATAGCAGAAGGAAAATGCCTTAAATGAAATTTATTAAACCAACAGTAAATGAAAAATGGAAAGACTTTAAGTTGAATTACTTGAAGCAGTCAAACAAATGTTAGTGAGTTGTTAAGCATTCACCACATAAGCAATTGCAGAACTGAAAGTAAATGAAACCCAAAATAAAGTGTTGGAGTGCAAATGTTGGAGTGCTGAAATGAAAAAGTGTTGTAGAACCGGTTTTACAATGTCTCTTGGTTTATTTTAGTAAATTTTATTAAAGTTTTTCTTCTTGAAGTTAAGTTTTAGAATTGGTGGTGTGACTACCCCAATCTAGTACTTCTCAAGTCAAAGAGGGAGTGCTGTTGCGCTCAACAAAGTGGGAGCAAAGCCCACCTGTAGCTCACAGGTCAAACCCCAATGGCTTGGTGCTCAACAAGGAGGACGTCAAAGCGCCTAGAGACCCCCCACGGTCTACTACCCCAAGTCGCCTTCGAGGTCACTGTTTTTAATTAACTTAAAAAAATAACAAGATGGATGCCTATTAAACTAGGACTTCTCTATCCCCTGTCGTATCTCGCGAGTACCCCGAAGGGTGATAACCGAGTAGAGGAGCAGGAAATAAAGAAGTTTTTGTTGGTAAATTTTAGGGGTTAATTTTAAGTCTTGGGTGATTAAGATGCAATGTAAATTTTAAGTTATCAACAAGATCACCAAGCGATATCCCTTATGGGAGGTGCTGGTATTCGATCTTGGATTGAAAATTTAAATGTGAAGATTGTAGCAGGAAAATAAAAATGTTGCTTTAATTACCTAAGCCCCCACTTCTCCTGCTTTTCATATCCAACTTGAAGTCCCTAAAGGGAGATGACAAGTGGATAGAGGATACACAGGATGGGTGAGTTGTATGATTGCTTCTTTTAACAGAAAAATAAAAAATACTGAACTTGGAAGAAACTGTAACTAGCTGGAGTAATGCTTAACCGCACAGCAATCTCTGTGACAGAGATGGTGGTCTGTCACAGAGATAGGTGGGTAGAAAGGAAACTGATTATACTAACCTCACAGCAATCTTTGTGACAGAGATGGTGGTCTGTCACAGAGATAGGTGGGTAGAAAGGAAACTGATTATACTAACCTCACAGCAATCTTTGTGACAGAGATGGTGGTCTGTCACAAAGATAAGTGGGTGAATAGAAAAATAAAACTGAATGCTTAAGCTAACCTCACAACAATCTCTATTACAGAGATGGTGGTCTGTAACAGAGATAGGTGGGTGAATGAAATAAACTAGAAAGGAAAATACAACTGAATAAAACAGTAAACTAACCTCACTTCAATCTTTGTGACAGAGATGGTGGTCTGTCACAAAGATAGGTGGGTAAATAGAAAACTTGCATAAACTGAAATCTACTCTAATTCCTAATCTATTTACACATATATTACAAGTGCTTATTAACTTTTGTAGAATATCCCAAGAGAACTTCTCATTGGGGTTTACAAATATTAGAAAAAGAAAGGAAAGAGTTGAGGGTTTGAACCCCTTTGGGAACCGGTTGAAGGTTGAGGTGTTTCTGAGCCTATTTGGGCAGCACCTCCCCTTCACCTGTGTAAAACCTGTCACAAACCAGCAAGCTTTACTTGCTGGAAATTACAGAAAACTCAAAGAATTTGTTAGAAAAAGTTAGTACCAAAAAATCATTATATTATAGTAAAAAATATGAGTGAACATATAATAGAAATATGAAGTTTAGAGGGCTGAAAACTGAGTTTCCAGCCACCTAAATGATGTTTAAACAGCGGAAATAAAAGCCTATACTAATATACTAAGGGTTGGGGCTTTAAAACCAAGGTTTTTATCACTATACAGTGATAAAAACTGAGTTTTAAAACCCTTTTTTCCAAAAGTGCGAAAATGAAAACAAAGTTTTTAAACCAATGGAAATGGCTCCTTTGTTCTAGTTCCTTGCAAACAAACTTATGAGATCTGCAAAATGTAAGCCAAGAGGTGAGCATATAAATAAATCCTACAAAATACTTTGTAGGATCTTACTAATCTACTCACAAATGCAGGTAAAAATACTTCTACCTACAAGTCTCTCCACAAAATACTTTGTAGGATCTTACTAATCTACTCACAAATGCAGGTAAAAATACTTCTACCTACAAGTCTCTCCACAAAATACTTTGTAGGATCTTACTAATCTACTCACAAATAAATCCAAGAGGTGAGCATATAAATAAATCCTACAAAATACTTTGTAGGATCTTACTAATCTACTCACAAATGCAGGTAAAAATACTTCTACCTACAAGTCTCTCCACAAAATACTTTGTAGGATCTTACTAATCTACTCACAAATGCAGGTAAAAATACTTCTACCTACAAGTCTTTCCACAAAATACTTTGTGGAGAGCTATCTAAACTAATACAAATGCAAAATCAAATAAAAATGAAGCAAGTTACCTTACACAAGAAGCATGGAATGTAGACACCAAGACTTCCTCCAAAGATTTACTTGATTAAATGGCCCAACTAGGGCAAGAAGATTACAATAGCACAAGAGCTTGAGAGAAGAGTGGAGAAATATTCCGGCAGCATAACAATAGCATGAGAGATCCTCCCTAATGAGCGAGTGAGACCCTCATTATATAGTTGAGGAAGACCCCAACCCCTTGAAGATCAATGGCTGACATTAGATTTAGATCTAGGTTAAATCTCCACCATTAGATCTAGGTATTTGACTTTACACTCTTCTCAATCAATCTCCACCCTTAGATCATTTTTTAATCAATGGCTTAGGTGCTTGATCCATGTCTTAATCAATCTACACCCTTAGATCTAGGGTTTTGACCAAGTGGGGCCTCCTTTGACTCAATTTTTAATTTTATTATTTTTAATTTTATCTTTAATAATTTGTTAATCTTTAAATCTTAATCTTTTAGATCTTTAATTTTTAAATTTTAAATTTTATTTTTAAATCTTTTTATATAATCTTTAATCTTTAATTTTTAATCTTTATTTTTTCTTTTATTTTTCTTTTATTATTTTCTATTTAATATTTTATTTTTTTAATTTTTTAATTTTTGATCTTTAATTTTTTATATTTTAATCTTTTTATTCTTTAATCTTCTAATCTTTTACTTTTACTTTTTATCTTTTTACCTTTAAATCTTTTACTTTTACTTTTTATCTTTTTACTTTTAAATCTTTTAATCTTATATTTTTTATTTTTTTCTTTTTATTTTTTATTTTCTTTAATTTTCTATTTAATATTTTATTTTTTTTTATTTTTTTAATCTTTTATTAAGACAAGAGGAGCACCCCACTTGGGAAATCTTCAAAAATTTATTTTGACCATGGGAGGGTTTATTTAAATAAAAATTAACTATGATTAGCCACCTCCCAAACTTAATCACCATGGCCTTATTTGATTTTTTCCTTCAAAATCAAATAATTTAATTTTTCACCTAGGGAAATTAATTAATTCCCTAGGAAAAATAGACCTTGCTTAGTAAAAAATGGTCTATCTTCCCAAGTCCTTGTCAGAATGACATGAGACTTGAACCAATGGCTTAGGGGGTGTCATAGCATTTTAATTTGCATTCATAGCCCCTATTACAAAATGCCAAGGTTCAAGAGATTACATTATTACATCAAAACTTAGTTAATTAACCACCAAGGGGTGAAATTAATTAACTAGAAAAAATAAATAAAAATACAACAACATAACGAAACTTTGCAAGACTCTATACAAATGTCTAGCATGGTCACGAATAACATCTTGAAACCTCAGCCACCCCATGGACTTGACTGTTAGAACGCCCATCACCACTTTGGAGGATTTTTGAGTGAAAAACCAAACCAATTAAAATCGTTTAAACAACAAGATTAATTGGAAAGGGAAAAAACACTCGATGAGGGGACTTCCCTAACAACCAGTTCCATGGTGTGGCGTCCATATCATATGACCCACACTAGCACATATAATTACATTAATTTTCCCATGCAGGGGAGCGGACATTTCGTTTTACAAAGGGGCAATTGCCCTGCAGAAGTGAAAAATCCTCAGATTTTTCCAAGGTACAAACTGCACATAATGTACATCTTCAATGTACATGAGGTTGCCACCTAGTCGAAATAGGTGGGCAACAGGAGCTATGTGGAAGAGGATCGCTAACCATTTGGACCACATGCCAAGTCACCTTTTCCCTTTAAAATATCAAATTTTGACTTTTTAATTTTTTGGATTTTATGCAATTTGTCCTTTTTTAGCATTAAAATGCCATTCTGAAGCATTTTTAGCCGAATGATGACTTTCGGGATGCTCCGGCTATCTGATTGATGGTGAAAGTGGTCCTTGGGGTAAAGATGCTGCTCCGGGCTTGAAAATGAGCCCAACCATGCCGAAAACGGACTTCGAATTACACTTTTATTACATTTTGAAAATTTCCATTTAAACCATTAAAAAATGGAAAAAATTATTTTTCTCAGAATCCAATGAAACTCTAGGGGGACCTAATACATGTTCATACGACTCAATCGGAATGCCTAGCATGACAAAAAAACACTGACACGAAGGCTCTAATAATCGCCCAAGGTCGAAACATCAAGACAACTACCCCAGCTTTGGAGGAGCGAGTGAAAAACTCAGAAATTATTGGTTATTTGTTCAACAACCAATAATAACCAAGGGAAAAAACACTCTGGGCTAGTCGGCTTGATGCCCAAGTCCGGGAAGCCGAGCCTTTTATAAAAATTTAAATGATAGGACATTCTTTACATTTTCCCCAAGAGGGTATGAACATGTATTTTACAAAAAAATAAAAAGTTCAGCCAAAAACTAGCTAACTCTAGAACACACTGAACTTCTGAACTCTGGAGATGAGCATTCATCATGCTCGATAACTAGCGGCTCAATAGGAAGTTCAACTATTGTACAAAATAGTTGGTAACATGCCCAATGCCTTGAATTTCGTGCCAAAGTGTAATTAAACAGTTTTTACGGACCAGCAGAATCTTCCTCAATTTTCGTGCCTTTTGTACGGTCCTTTTTGTACTCTGCTGTACAGTCACACCTCGAAATTCATGCCTGTGCAAATATGGAAATTCATGCCGACTCAGCAAACAACCTCCTTGATTTTTGTGCTCTCCTGCTGAAGAAAATCATACAGTATGGACTGTACTATACGGTGCAATTAATGCAGAAATACCTTCCTCGATTTTTGTGCCATATGCATTGGGAATCGTGCGAATAACTTGCTGTATAATCACCTTGAAATTCATGCCTGAAAAAAACCTTCAAACTGTGTTTTCTCTCCTAAAAAAAACTGACTCTCTCTCTCAAAAATGAATAATGTACCTCTTCACATGGAAATTTGCCTTTTAGTTAAAATTAGATGGGTGAGTGAAAGGTCATCTAATCCACGGGCCCAGATTGGATTAAATGAGTGGTTGAGATAAAATCACTTTTCTCCAAAAATTAAACTTTGAATTCACTCACTTTTTAAATATTTACTTAAAAGTGCACTTTAATAACTAAAGTGCATTTAGTGCTCATCTTAAATCATTAATATAAAGTCAATGTGACATGACCCCTTTTTCCTAGTGACTTAGGCAAAAGTCACTAAGGGGAACAACTTCCAAGGTATAAAACTTCAACACTTTTCGCATTGCGGATATGACATTTAAAGACATGAGGATGATGACTGGCTTGGTTATTAATCTTACTGGATTTGAAGGAGGGTTTTGCAGAAGAGTTGGTGCTACAGAGAGGTACATAGGAATTTATGCAGAGACCCGACTATGAAGGTATCCCCTTCCGTTGTTGTCGTTGCCATGAGCAGGGCCATTTGGTGGAGGATTGCAATTTCTCCCTCAAGCCAAGAATTTGTAAGAATGGGTTCTAGAGAGGAAGGAAAGTACAAGCAATAAATGAGAAGGAAGCAAGTAAGCTGGGTGAAGGCGAGGAGAACGATCTAGGAAGAGAGGATGACAAATAAATTGGGCAAAGAAATCAACGCACAGGTGGTCTTGTAACAAAAGAAATCAGTAGACGAAACAACATAAAGGGAGAAGATAAACACTTAGCTCTTGCATGTAGAGGAACAAACTATCCGGTGGAGGATCATACACAGAAAATGGCTGAAATTAAAGTGGATAAAGAATGAGACATGAAGAACATGGAGTCCCACATTCAATAATAAATATGAAAGTTTTTCTCAGTTTTCAGCCACCGGTTTAAATGTCAAAATTTTCTCTGTTTAATGCCCAACCCAGATTTAATAAAGGCTAAAAATTGCACAATATTTCAGACTGATAAAAACACTGCTTAAACTCACATTTACTGACAGAAAATAAAATAATAAAAGCACACCATAAATTTCAGACTCAGAGATTTTTGGCAAACTTGCCCAGGAAAAAACCACAAGGGGAAAACCTGTTAGGAGAGAGATTTTTATTTTTAGGAAAAATATTATAGCAAAACTCAGAAATTTTCAGACCAACTTATCTCAACTGGATGAAATTTTTTTGCCTCATTTTCTGTGCCAAACAGGAAAAATCAAACTCAGAAATTTTCTGTTTTCTGCCTTGATTTCCGTGCCTCTATACAGGCTGTACGGACCAATGTTATCGGAACCGGACTGGTCATCGAACCGGCGAAGCCCAAAATGTGAACCGGATCGGAAACCGGACCGGAACCGGCAAAAAACCGGGTAAAAAACCGGCTGACTAAAAAATACATAAAATATTCATATTTTGCAAAAAACATATATATATTCATCATTTCATGTGCATACATATGAATCCAAACCATTAATACAAAAATATGCAAAGTTTCTCATATATATAGCAAATATGGGTGCAAATATCCAAAATGAAAACATGAGAGGAATTGGATATTGTTTTGAAAATGAACCTGACAGAATTTTGGCAATACATGCAAACAAAGCAATTCCTAAAATACAAATAAAAGCCAGAGAAATAGAGGATATCATGAACGAATACATATATTTTCCAAAAGCATACAAAATTAAATTAAATATCTGCCAAAGACAAAAATGCCCATCTAAGAATCAAATCTTACATGAATGTTTGAACGGAAAAAGAATCCTCCTTACAGAAGGAAACAATGTACCAAGGAAAAAATATCAGAGAGAGAGAGAGAGTGTCCAAGGAAAAGAGTAACCAGAGAATCCCTCCACATAATAATGCATCATAAAAGCTTTAGAAAATTTCTTTGGAGAGACCTCGTTTTACAACCTTGAAAACAGGTATACTTCAAGAAACCATATCTTAAGTTTTAACATTATACAGAAAACGAAGATCTCTCAGTAATAGAACTTTGTTTTCAACAGAGAACATTGCCGGCCTAAAGCTGCACATGTATCTTTTCAAATATTAATTTGCACCAAAAAGCACGCTGGTTTTGTTCAAGGCAATTATTTATACACTGCCCAAAAACTTGCTACTTCTTTCCTTCATGAAGTAAAAAGTAGCATTTTGCATTCTTTATGTACAACTCATACAACAGACTACATCGTCTTTTTTATTTTGTGTTCCAAACTATATATGAAACCCCACATTGAAATGGTCGTTTAGCAACAGTCATCACTATATATATATTCCGATGGCAATAAAAGGGAATAAAATTTCTAGAAATCTCTTCAAATTTAAAATACAGAAACATCTGAGATGTGCAATTCACCTTTACTATCTGACCAAGTTGGAATATAATTCAAAACAATATGTAATCACACCAAACATTTGAAATAATCCCTGCCAGAAAGCATGTCAAAGGCAAAGGTTGTTAAACGAGTTGTGGTCAGAGAAGTGACAGATCAATCTTCAAATGTAGCTCCATGCCTACTCTTCTTTCCACTTGTAAGAAGAATAAATCATCTCTGCACTTACAGGTTATCTGCTATAACACAGGGTAATAGCAGGCTTTTAACAACTTATATTACTTGCATTACACTATAGAAGCAGTAATAATGCATTGATGCCAGTCACGGCAGGCAAAGATATTAAGACCCGCTCACAGCACCATTTGTCAATAAAGTAGACAGTGGGGATGGATGGAATGCATTGTATGTCTGACTAACATTGTCTATTTTCTGGTTTTAAAAAAAAAAAAAAAGTTTCCTGAGTCCCCAGTCCAGACCGGCCGGTTCCATACTCGGTCTGGAAAAAAATCCGGTTTTTTCAAAAAAATTTGCTGACCGGACCGGCCAACCCTGTAAACCGGTCAGACCGGCCGGTTTTGCCGGTTTCGGTCCGGTTCCGATAACACTGAATTTGAGAACTCATGAAATGATAAAGCATTCACAGATATAACTTATAATCAAAACATCCAATGGACAAATGGCCCAGATTATCAATAGTGCGTAAAAGATAGAACCAGTGCCTATGGAGTCAACTTATTAGAGATGCTTCGAGTGTAAATATGACGTGAATCCAAAAAATGATGCCAGTGAATGTTAGGTTTTGCAAGTGCTCTTGGTAGGTTTTAAAAGTTTTTTATTGGTGATCTTTGCTTACGGTAGTTGGATGTCCTAACCGGAAATACCTTTAGTGGCTCCGTTCGAAGACATGACGGACCTGTCTGAGATCACAGGTAAGTGTTCAATAACTTGACTACCTGTGCCTAGATTGGGTAGCCTGGCGCCCACACTTGGAATTTGCCCACATGCCTCGGTATTTAAACGAAACAATGCCGATGCGTTGGTTATGGGGAAAAAGTTTTAATTAAGTTACTCTTGTAGGGTTTAAAGATCCAGTGCTGTTTCTGGGTATTCCGATCTGGGATCGGTCAGAGCATACTCCGACAAGGAAGGGAAGGAGTTAATTAATTAAAGGAGTGTGTGTGTTGAAGGTTTCATTAGGTTAATTAATTAGACTCTCCGACAGAGAGCGCTCTTGACCTTGTCTTATGACGAAGGTTCAAGAGTCTTATCTAATCTATATGAGACTAATGCAATGATGATGCAATGCTAGAGATGCTCTCCGATAGAGAGTGCTCTTGACTTGTGTTTCTGCAAGTTCAAGAGTTTTACTTAGGAATTAATTGATTAAACAAGCACAAGATGAAATTGGTTGATTAAACTCTCCGATAGAGAGCACTCTTGATCCACCTTATGGTGAGATTCAAGAGATTTAAGCAATTGATTTACTTAAAAAGATAAACAATTTGAACTTGAAGTAATCAACTCATTCAATGCATTAGGTGTGATAGATTATCAATTAAAATTCTAAGAAAAAGATGTAATTATAATGAGACAAAAAACATCTAACCTAAGAATGTAAAAAATGGACACAACACAATCCTCCCCAAATGGGGGAGAATGAGAGTGGGGACTTAAAAACCCCACTCAAACAAAAGATCTTTATTAAAATTTATACAATGTGCCTTAAGGATTTTAATCCTTGAAAGGACTTTTCAGATGAAAGCAAAACAACTCTACTAATATTATAACTTGTAACGAAGGAGAGTGCTTTTGACTTTTGCTTGAAGATCTTTCTGAAACTTGTGAAAATGGAAGAGAGAAGAAGTTTGAAAGAGAGCCAAAAGAACAAAGGAAAAGAGGGCTGAAACAAAAGAAGATGAGGGAGAGAAGGCAAAAAAACCAAGAGAATGGCAAAACCAAAGAAATGAAAGAATAGGGTAGCCAACTAAGAAGCTAAAGGATGGTAAAAATCAAAGAAAACAGGGCAGCGAAAGAGAAAACAAATGGCTGTCATAAAAAATACAAAACAGGACAGCGAACAAAAAGTTGCCAAAAAGGCCAATAACAAGGTTGAAGAAGGCCCAAAAACTAGGGCAAAAAAAGGCAAAAAGAGAAGAAAGACTAGGGCATACTAGGGCTGTCGAAAAAGAAGAAAAGGCAAGGTAAAAGAGAGTAATAATGGGGCAGCGATGAAGAAGAGGTAAAAAGGGCAAGGAAAAGTAACTTGTAGAAAGGGGTTTAAGGAGAGGAACAAAAGAAGGTTTTTTGCAGCTTAATTCTTTAAATTTTTACCAACTTTCCTGCTTAACCTGTCATGAAAAGTGAGAAACCAGCAAACTTCTTTCCTGCAAAATGATGGATTAGACAATATGATACACTAAGAAATTACAATTTAATACTTGTGCAAAAGATGAGACTTTGATGCTACTTCAAGTACTAAACAAAACTAGATCTAGACCTTCGTGAGACCAGCTTTTAACAAATGAAATTTTTGATCTACACAACAAGAGATATAAAGATGAGATTTAATGCTTAGATCTATTTGTTATAAAATAGAGAATCAAAGTAACCGGAAAGTAGAATTTTGTTTTTTAGGGGTGAATATAAGAGATGGAACCACTTGGATCTTTGAATGTATGAAACCACCCTGCATTTCAATCAGTATGTAGCTACCAGAAACCTGTGCTTGACTCCAAGAAAAGGAGATGCAACTTAGCTCAATCTTTTACTTGGTGTAATGGAGTGATCTGCAATCAAAAGACTTGTATGCTTGCCAAAAAAAGGGATTAGAACATGTACTATTTACTACTCTGAATCAAGAAAAACATGAGATATAACTAAATAAGACAATGCTCTTATAGATTTTGGAAAGTAAATAAGTAAATAGATATCTTGAAACTACAAATATCTACTCTTATGTGCTTATATAAGCCCTCTAAAGCATTTATAGTTACCCACAGATTAGCAAACAAAGCAAGATTGAAATTATATCACCTCATTAATCAAAGCATATGAATCCGGAATCCACACCACATGAGCCTCCAAAGCCTTTGTTTATTCAAAATGGTTGCATAAAAGCAACAAGTATTACAATAATTCAGTAGATGTTCTTTGCATCAATCATCCACCTGAATAGAGCTAAAGGAGCCTCTATTTATACAATGAGAGAGTGCTAAAACCCTAAAACCAGATTACATAACCTAATCGGCCTGGACACCAAACAGAGAACCCAAACCTAAAAATCAAGAGTTGGGAGTGAGGGGAGGCCTCCACCTAGGCAAGGCGCCCCCACTCCAACCCTAGCCACTGAAATCAACCATCAACTGAGCCCACACGTGTGGAAGGCGCAACTAGGCCGAGGAGGGGTGTGAGCTGTGAAGGAGGTGTCTGGTGATGTAGGTAAACCACCTTTTAGGTTTGGCAGAAGTCCTTGCTAGGTTTGGGAAGGCCATTGATGGTGCAAGCCTTAATCTTCACCTTGATCAAATCACCGGACCAATGAATGCTCTCCATCTCATTTTTCGTTGGAGATGACATGTCTGCCAACTGATAATAAATTAATTGCTCACTTAATGCTGACTGAAGCTGAGTTATGACAACTCCAAACATCATAAATGCCCAATGAGATGTCATTTAGCCTTTTATTTCGCTGAATTGGGATTAATTTGGAGAGTTTTAATTTTCTCCAAAATAATCATTTTTTAATAAAAATTCATTTTTTTCCTGAAAACTAACTTTTTTGAGAAAAAGTGCATTATGTGTCCAATTGATGATCTGAAAGCTGGATCTGACTGGTTGGCCGATCAAGAATGATTTTTGGCTTAAGGTTAGAGCCTTCAATCACTGAATTTGGGGTCTGGATGACCGACTTATTACAAATGGGTTTTTTCCATTTAATTTATTGAAAAATTAACCCAAAAAACTTAGGAAAATAATTTAAAAATTTAAAAATTTAAAAAATAAAATTTTCTCTGTTCGAAAAAGATTTTTTTTCGAAATTTTTTTATATGTCCAGATGACTTAGGACATACCATGCTCTACCTAAATAATGCCTAGTAGGTTTATAACACTCAGTTGGGCTCTAATAACCAATGTTCCCCCAAGTTTCCGGGATGGGGGGACGCGGGAGCAGGGAAACGCACATTCGGGACACGTGGAGACCACCCCCAAATTTAGGGATATTTGGGGGGGACGTGGGGACATCTCTAAAATTATAAAAATAAAATAAAATATCAAAAATAATAATTCATTTGATGTATATTAATGATTGTGCAATGTAAATACTAAATAAATTGATTTATTTTCAAAGTAGTACCAAGTAGGAATTGTAAAAAGTGAAAATAATGGGAAAACGTAAAAAAAAAAATTCTCATGGCCATGGTGCGGGGAGAAACGTTTTGCTAGGAGTCCCCAAGTCCTTGGGACACAGGATACGTGGAAACGCGTCCCCGTGGAACACTGCTAATAACCCCCCAAGGCCCAGAATTCAACATCGGGCATTCCAGCTTTGGAGGAAACGGGAGAAAACCTTATCAATTATACTCGGCTGAAGGCAAAGCATAATTGTTAGGGGCAAAAAACTCCCTGGAATACCTTATTTGAGATTCTATGTCTTAGGAGACCGAACCACTCAAAAATACCCTACTAGCACATTTTATTACAAACCCCGCGGGGCTATGGTCAAAATTATTCAAATAAAAAACTGTCTAGCCAATATTGGCTAGACATGAAGACAAATCAACTGATACCCTGGAATCAGACTTTGAACAAGTCTGTCAACTGGTGGCTCCTCAGGTAACCCAACTATGGTACAAATAAGTGGATAACACCCCCCAAGCTCTCTGTTTGTTGATAGCTTCTCCAGATGAGCAAACTGATGGCTGATAATCTCGAGATGCCTTAGGATGGGCCTGCTGAGAAAGAGGAAGCTAACATGCGGAGGAAAGACTGGGTTTTGTGGTCCTAGCAAATCCTTCTGTGGTTTGCCTGCTATTTCCAGTTGCAAAACATGGGTCTGTCAATAATCCTTTGGAATGTGCTGGATTTCCAGATACTGAAGTGTACGATGAATGCTGTGGATAAACCTGGATGGTCTATCCCGAAGAGACTAGGGCAGATATCTCACTGTGAACCCTCGCTAGCTGAAGACACCGTCTTCAACCCCAACTGTCATGGCTGCACCATGGTGTTGCTGCTCAAAAGCTCCAAATCAATCAACAATATTCATATATATCTTCTTTGGTCCAATAACCCTTCTTAAATAGCTTAGCATGTACTTTTAGGGTTTGCATGTCACTTTTAGGGTTTGCGCTTTAGTTTTGCATGCATGCATTATAATTTCTTGTTTACTTTTAAGATTGAGGAAATAAGGCCTGCATGCTCCGCATGCTTTATGATAATAACTCTGATGGCCCCCTTTACTATACTGATGACTAAAGAATTGTCCTAATATGCTCCCGGTATTAAAGGCCTTCAATCAATTCCCTATTTATAAAAAACGAAACATTACACACAAGCATTCATCCAATGGCACAAGGTAGACCTCCAAAGTCTTCAACTTTATTAATCAAAATAGCATCAACATTACAACAAGCAAAGTTTCTTTGCATTCGTCCGAAATGAGGAAGAAGGCCTTACTTAAATAGAAAAAGGGAGACCCAGGGGGGCCTCACCAACACTGAAGATCACCCCGAAGTGTAACCGAGTTGAACTGAGCTTGAACTGAGGAGGTGACTCACGCCTCTTTCACCAAACTCCACCAACCAGCTACCAACTACCAACACACCCGAAACTCTCACCAAACTCCCCACATGTGTGAGCTTCCCTCACTTCACACGAGTGCACGGTCATTGGCGTCATCCTAATCGTGAGTCTTTTTCTAGAGTGGACGTCACCTTTCATATCTCATTCACTAACCATCGTGAATGATACAGTATGTTAAGAGTTGTCCAAGGGTAAAAGTTTACAAATGGGGAGGGGTCCACCCTCACCCCATTCGTATCCACTAAAAGCTAGCGTGAGCTCCAATCATGTTGATGTCACCCACTTCCAAAGCACATTTGTTTGCAGTGGTAGGATATACCATGGTTTAAAATAATATTTTTTATGTGTAGAGGGGTCCACCCCACTCCCACTCACACCTTTACATTATGCTAGTGTGAGCCTTTAAGCTTCATGTCACCCTCCAAACATATCATTCACCACTTCAAAAATTGTAACCCAACGTTTAAGTTATAACTTTAAAAAGGGTTGCATGCCTTATGATGACATCATGCCATGTCATTCCAATTAATTTTTTATTGAATTTTTGACTTTTTAACTTTTTGATTTTGGTGGATTTTCTCATAATTTAACATTTAAATGCCATTCCGATGCTTTGTTAGCCAAATAACGCCTTCCGGGGTGGTTTGGCTACCCGAAACTTAGTGAAAGTGGCACTAAAGGTAAAGATGCTACTCTGAGCTTGAAAATGAGCCCAACCACGCCAAAAACAAACTCTGGATCACACTTTTCTTACATTTTGAATTTTTCTATTTAAACCATTAAAAAATGGCTTAAAAACGGGAAAAATTAATTTTTCTCGGAATCAGACGAAACTCTAGTTGGACTTAGTACATGTCCATACGACCAGGGTTGCCGAAGCGTCCCCCCCCCCCACGGACCCGACCCCGGAATCGCGCTCCGAGCGAGTTCGCCCCCGAAGCGTGCTCGGAACCGCGCACCGGAAAACCCGAACCGCGAATTAATGGAGAAAAACACGATTCCTGGTTTTTTCAGTTCGTTTTGCCCAATTCGCTGAGGAATCGCGCGCCCGGATCTCAGAGTTCGCGCGCCCTAAAGCCCGGAACCGCGCGCCCTAAACCCCGGAACCGTGCGCCCGGCGAGAGGCCGCAACCTCACTTTTTGTTTTCTTTTTTTTTGATTTTTTTTTTCTAATTTGGCTTTGTGGGTGGGCCCTAGGGCTTTCTTAGGGTTAGAGAGGGAAGATAAAACCCAATCTCTCCCTCTTCTTCCTCATTGTTTCATCTTTGAGTTGGAGTGGAGAGCTTGAAGAGGATTGGTGAGAGCTTGGAGAGCTTGGTCTTGGAGCAA
>LPNX010516463.1:3453-55609 GCA_001517045.1 Pseudotsuga menziesii | reverse complement strand
GCATTAGAAAAAATGTACCCAGATAGTGAGGAGTGTGATAAGATTCGGCGACAGTTGAGCCAGTACATCAGTTGCACTGGTGCCTTTGGGAGCAACTCTGGATATAGAGATAGAGCAAATTTGCCTTCTCTTCAGTGGTGGGACATGCATGGCGCTAATACACCAGAGCTATGTGCTATGGCAATGCGGGTTCTTTCACAGGTGGTGAACACTTCTTCAGCAGAGAGGTGTTGGAGCACATACAGTTTCATCCACAGCGTCAAAAGGAACAGGTTGAATGTACAGCGAGCAGAGAGCTTGGTATATGTGCATTACAACTTGCGACTGTTGTCCCATTACTGCAATGATCCAACCATAGAACCAACAAATAAGATGTGGGACTACAATCCAGAGGAGGACAATTTGGAGGATGGAGCATTGGTTTTGGAGGAGTTGGAGAATTCTCTTTTGGAGGAGGATGACCGTGCTGAGATGCCACCACCTAGTGCGACTGCGAGGCCCCGTGGAGGGCCCCCCTTGAGTACAGTTGTACCAGTACCTGCATTAGAAGGACCTTCACAGTTAGCTGCTTCATCTTCACACTCACTACCACCTCGCGTACCCCCACGAGGCAATCGCGGTGGTGGAAGTGGAAGGACTTCGAGGAGATAGGAGTAGGAGAAATAGATTGTTTTTCAGTTTACTAGTCTACTAGATTTCAGTTTAATTATCATTGTAGTACTTATGCAAATAGCCAATTTTTGTAAACAAAACTATTTGGCCATGGCTCATGTTGACAATTGGTGGATAACCTTTTTCATTCCATAAGTTAATGATGTACTTCCCTCTTATATGGTTCTAAAGTTTTTATGTTTGTAATTGTTAGAATCTATATGGTTTCTATTTGTATTTGTAAAATGTATTTCAATTTGTTACTTTGTATTTTGTAATTGTTAGCAGCTAGATGGTTGATGCTTGAATGATTATTCATTAATTTACTACGTAGTATGGATGGAATGATGGATAATATGGAATCTAGATGGCATTTCATATATTGGAATTTGGAAGTATCACAAACATACATGTTTCATAAATTTTGCATCTAGTTTGACATTCTACATGTTTTCTTTTGAATATATATATATTTTTATATATATATATAAAAACGCTTCCGACCACGCTTCGCTTCCGGCCATTTTTTGAAAAACCCGCTTCCGCGCACCCGCTTCCCGCACCCGCACCCGCTTCGCTTCCACGCTCTGGCAACACTGCATACGACTCAAAAACAATGCCTAACACGCTTATATACATCGACACATGAACTTTAAAAACCTCCTAAGGCCTAACTACCAAGACAAAAATTCCAGCTTTGGAGGAGCGGTGAAAAACTCGAAAATTATACATCGCTTATTCAGCGTTGCAAAATTGACAAGGGAAAAAACACCTTGGAATAATTGGATTGATAGCCCAGTCCTTTACAAAAAGCTTTCCGTGTTAGAGCATTTATTACAACGCCCCCAAGGGTTGTGAACATGCATTTTGTTAAAAAAGAGGCCCCCAAAAGGCCCCGATGAACCGCGGAACCTTTTGAGCACTGACAATGAACAATTGACTTGTTCAATACTTGGCGGCTCACTGGAAATCCACTAAGTGCAAAATTAGTGGATAACACATAATATATTCAAGAATGTGCTTAAGGAAGTAGTAACAAGATACTTAAAGTCACACCAACATAACCATAAATTTGAAGACTGCTGTAGCATTCATTCTGTGTCTAAAAGAGTGATACAATGTCAACTAAAACATGTATAACTGACCTGATATAAATGGCAGGCAGCTGATTATTGAAGTCTGTTAGCAGATATCCTTTCTTTTTTCATGCCCAGAACAGCGAATATGCTGTAATTATTGGTGATGGCACTTAAATGGAGCGTCCAGCTTGAAAGCACATTGATACCACAAGGCAGAGATGACACCCACAGAGTTAAATGACAATACTGCTGTATGTGTAATTGCTTCCCAAACTGATATACTGATATAGGGATATTATGCTTCACTGATAAACTTCCTGTAGGTGAAGGGAATGGACAAATCCCACTCTAGCTTGTAGCTGCTACAGTCTTTTGGTTCACAATGGAGATGTCTTGTCCAACACGCCCTCAGTTGCACTCAGCCATGAGGGAAAGACTCAGCATTCACTAATCTGAAGGAAAAATGAACCCCACGACTTCTGCTCTTCCAACATAGATTTTGACAATGAATGAGGTGATGAAGAATGGGACCCACTAAGAGAAATAGACTGAGAATAAGTCTGTAGAATGAAGATAGCTGCTTCAGGACCCTCCTTTCTCTGCTAGTTCATACCCAGTTCACAAATAACTCAGATATTGATTATTCTTTAAATGTCTTACTCCAGTCGCTACAGGAAGCATCTCTACCAGCTTAGGATAACACAGGACCATTGTAAAAAAAATCTCAACTTCATCTCCTGAACTCTGAGTGTGCTGGATAAATCCTGGCTGCTCTCTGTTACTGTGTGTGGAAACTCGAACTCCTCTTTGAATGCTGAGAAATATGGGTGTGCTCAGTAGGAATGCACCCTTCCTCGAGACTGATCTTTGATTCCAAGTGCGCTCTTCACAACTATAGTCACTGCATCTTGCTTAACACTGAAACAACCTTCAAATATGAGATAAATGCAAAGCTAAATCATGGCCATGAAGTTCTCATGAGAAATCTGGAGTGATTCCTCCACCATTAAGAGCTAGGATAGATGGTTGCACTATCGAATCTTTTCACCTCCTCCTAAGGTTTCGTGCAAGGGAAGCTTAGAAGCTCAAGAGCTCTCAATTTATAAAATGCAAATGACAAGAATGACCTCCTCCTAAGGTTTCGTTCAAGGGAAGTTTAGAAGCTCAAGAGCTCTCAATTTCTAAAATGCAAATGACAAGAATGAGAGAATGAACTCTCATGTCCCTTTTTATATTTTCACTTTTGCTCCCTTGTGACTTTTCAACTTCTCTTGACCCTTTTGCTCATTAAAATAATAAAAAAATGATTTTTTATGAGAAAGTGACACCCATTCATTTTTTAATTTCAGAGTGAGTACTTTATGACTTAACTTTAACTTCCCGCTCACTTTATAATAAAGTGACTTTTATAAAGTCATTTTAAATAAATTAATTACTAATGTCACTTTAAAGAGTCCTTTTAGCCTAGGTGACATTAATAATAAATTAATTCCCTTTCTTGCCGACTATAGCCTACGGGAACTGGATAGGCTAATGAGTCGCTCATGAAAGGTTACTGGAAAGGGACATTACATATTATATGTGATATGTGAATGAATTATAAAATATAATTTATAATTTACAAAATTTACTATATTTTAAGTTTTTGTCCTATTTGCCGAGTTTTGTCAAGTCTGTCCTGAGTTCTTCCTGAGTCTTTCCCGAGTCAACGAGTCACATGCCAACCGAGTCTTTCCGAGTCTGAGTCTTGCAACATTGTTTTGGACACATATACTCAAGGACATGTGTCCGACACATGCCTTGGACATGTCCCACTCTACAAAGAATTTTCATTGTGTTTTCTCACCTTTAGTTGTTAGGGAAGAGATGTCACGGTATCTCATTGTGTAGATAAAGGTAAAATCAAGATTTGAAAGGATTACAAGTGTTTTATAAATGTTATATTTTCTAAAAAATTGGATCTTTATGTCTATATTTCATATTCATAGTACTTTTTTTAATATATATAAATATAACTGTGTCTCCCTGCCCTTTTTCCGGGGTCATCGTATCGCATATTGGATACTCATATTTCTGTATCCTCCATGTCCCCTGTCCATGTGTCACGTGACTTGGCCTTCTACGTATTGTGAACTGCTCTTCTTATTAATAAAACTATGCCATTCTTTCTACTCTCTTACAGTTGCTTTGCACATAATACTGTGTTTGCCCTGTTTCATTAAATAAATCCCTGACCACGGGGAAAATCTATGTTGAACAATTGATGTAATGGAATTTATTTTATTATTTTTCGCTCAAGTCCCTATATGTAAACAGTCATTATGTTTGAAGTTACTTTTTCATAGTTACTGCTTTGATGTTTCAATGATTTGGTGTTGTAGATGTACAGAAGTTTAGGGTATGATTTCACTGCAGAAAATGTTTAATTTCATTGATTTCTCATATGTTCGTGTTACAGCGTTCCAGTGACATTCCTCCACTCACAAAGCAAACTGGAGCTTTGGTATGTTTGCTACTATATTATTTGGAAACTTGTATGCAGGTTCTTTGACTTTTAGATGTTTTTGTGCCTTTAGTGCTCTAGTTTTCATGGTCTTTGCACGTTGCATTTAATTTGAAATGGTACATTTTCATAGTAAACAGTCTCCAGTTTAGTGAGACTAATTTTGACAATTTGTTTACAGTTCGTTTTCTTCACTGGCGGAGTAGTTTTCCTTACTCTTATTGTGAATGGGTCAACAACTCAATTTTTGTTACACTTATTAGGCATGGATAAAACAGCTGATATCAAGGTATGTTATTATCTTCCTCACCATCTTTGAGGTCAGTGCTTGTTCTTTTTGGAAAACAATAAAATTTCGTTAATATGTTTTCAGTTCCTTGAAACAATATGTTTAGTTATAACATAAAGCCTTCCCTCTTTTAACCTGAGCTCAACTTTTGATATGCTTGCATTGTAATGTTCATGTCCAGTCAGATGAGTGTTTTATTTCAATGTTACGTATATAATGTTCTACATACATAATAGATCTAGTGCACAGACAATTAAAATGCCTGCATGTTGCGTTTGGTGTTAGCTGGACCTTGAATGTGACTAATATTATCGTTGGTCATTCTGTTTCATGCATGATCATGACAATTAAAAACATGGACTATGGCATTTCATTATATAAGAGAGGACCATAGAAAAGTTATAGTAGCCAAACAGACATGTCTGCAAGGGTACAGTAGCATGTATTTCATCATTTTCTGTTTGTATGACCATTTTCTTTTGCTACTAGGCAGTCAGGGCTTATCTACAGAGATTTTTATGATTTGTACTTTATCGGGGATTTCTGAATTTCTTCCATTTTGAGATGCAGATGCGGATTGTAGATTACACAAGGTATGAAATGAACAAAAAAGCTTTAGAGGCCTTTCAAGAATTGGGGGAAGATGAAGAATTAGGGCCAGCTGATTGGCCATCGGTGGTCAACTATATAGCATGTTTGACAACACTGGAAGGAGGAGATCAAACACATCCTCATGCCGTATCCATAAATGAAAACGAGCAACAGAGGATGCACATGCAAGATACTCGATTGCGGCTTCTGAATGGCAAGATTACTATTCCTTATCTTCTATCTGTAGTGGGAATATCTTTGTTAGGTTTCTTATCCATTTTGATACAAAGAAGGAAGAAGCCATATTTATGTTCACAATAAGGCAAAAAAGGAATGCTAGTAGAGATGCTAAATATATCATGTACCAACACCTCAAGGTTGTTCCATAAGACATTTCTGATGTAAATAAAAAACTACTAAGGGTATAAAGTTTAAACAATGCTTAAAATCAAGTAAATAGTACATCTGCAATCTAGATATCAGTGATTATATCTAATCATATGGCCCCTTTTCTCTCGGTATATTGCCTGTCCCCCAATATCTGTTTGTCATCTTGAGAGTTAAATGCTCTTATGGTTGTATTTTCTACAATTCTGGTTTGCAGTCAAGATAACTCCCAGCAAAAGAAGATCGACTTTTCTTATAATATTAACAAATGCTGATCTTCTGCTCCAGTCTTCTTATAGTTCTTCCTCCAATAGACTTCTATGTTAGGAGAGATGGTTCCAGAAGACCATGACATGCTGATACCATTTGCATCATAGATTCTAAATCCATTCTCTCAGTAAATCTATCGTTTGGTTTGACTTTGCATCTTCGGAGTTGAATTCCCGAGATTTTATAAAATAAGATAAGATAATTTAATTAATGTTCAACAAATGACAACAAGAGTAGGTTAGTGAGATTGTGTGGTACGATGATATTTGTTATCAATTAGGTTGCATTAAGTGGACTTTTAAGTGAGCCACCAAAGATGAACAATTACTTGTTCAAATTCGAGTTCAAAAGTCCATTTAGGCCTTCCTAGGCCATTTTAATTTTTTTTTTAACACATGTTCATACCCCAAGGGGAATTGTAATAAAATAACTTAGCATGAAGATTTTATGTAAAAGGTTTGGCTTCCTAGGATTTAGCCGTCAATACATTATGTCAGGGTGTTTTTTTTTCTTGTTAATTATATATCGTTTTTTAACAATTTATAATTTTTGAGTTTTTCACTCAAGCTTCCAAAGCTGACAGGTATATAGCTATCCTTTAGTCAAACAATAGTTTTGACTTTAATTAATTTATATATTTTTTCAAAAGTTTTATATAAGTTTATAAAATTCATATATTAAATTAATATTTTAAAAATAAAATTATATTTTTTTATTTTTTAAAATCTACTTTTTTATTTTATGATTGGTTCATTTTAATGATTTGACTAATTTCCTCTAGTGTATAAATGAAATTGCTAGATATAAAAAATATTTAAAAATATAAAAAATTAAAAATATATAACAATGTCAATTATTTTGTTTATTAAAATAGTAATAATGACTAATCCTAATAGATGTGACAATCATATCACAATGATTGATTATAATTATATCACTATATACAACTTTTATTTAAATATAATATTTTTTTTTTTAAATATATATATGTACATCAATATATTATAATGTTTTTTTAAATTTAGAAATAAAATCTAATAATGCCAAGTGTCTTGTTTATTAAAATAGCCATAATGACTAATCTTGATAGATATGACGAATTACAATCACATCACAATGAATGGTTATAGCTATATAACTATATAGAACTTTTATTTAGATATAATATTTTTTAAAATATATATAAAAACTTTAATCTATTATAATATTTTTTATAGAAATTTATTGAATAAATTTCTTAAACTAAAATTTTTAAATATTTATTTTGATATTTAATTAGGTTTTTTTCACATTTCATAAACTAACTTATTAATAAAACTAAAACATGTTTTTTTTTAATATTTAAAAAAATATTTATTGGATTATTCAAACAAATATGATGATTAATATTTTAATTAGTTGATATTATATTAGAGATTTACCAAAGTTTAATAATTTATTTAGCGTTTTTATTGTTAATAGAAAAAAAATATTTTATTTTGGTAAAATTTTATTAGTAAAGAAATGCAAATTTTATAAAATCTTTATAAAATTTTGATTTTTCTAAATGAAAATGACATAATCTTATGACTTTTTTTTATTATCCAATTATTTTCATGCCAAACTTTAACTTTAATTTTGACCTATATATAACTATTAGAATAAAACATTTCTAACCTATATATAACTATTAGAATAAAACATTTCTAAATTATGAGATTAAATTAATTTTGGCCTATATATAACTATTGATCAAAACATTTCTAAATTATGAGATTAAATTTGGGTTATATTTTGACCTAATAGGTATAACTATTAGATAAAAACATTTTTAAATTATTAATTAAACTTAGGTATATAAAACTATTAAATTAAACATTTTTAGATTAAACCATTTCCGTACAGGTAGTTTGTTAATCTTGTGTATGTTGTGTCAAGAGCTTAGATTGTGTGAAGTATGTAGGGAGATGATTGACATGTTTTTTTCTTCTATATTATGTTCAGGTGTTCAAGCTGCTTATTGGGGAATGCTCGATGAAGGACGGATAACACAAACTGCTGCCATCCTTCTTATGCAATCAGTTGATGAAGCCATTGACATGGTAGCCTCTCATGAGACATTACTTGACTGGAAAGGGTTAGAAACTCATGTCCAATTCCCGAGCTATTTTAAATACCTTGAAATGAGGTTTCTACCTCAGAAGTTGGTGACATTTTTCACTGTTGAGAGATTGGAGCTAGCTTGCTACATCTGTGCAGCATTTCTTCGTGCTCATAGAGTTGCTAGAAGACAATTACATGAATTTATTGGTGAGATAATTTCCTTGCTCCCAGTTTATGCTTTACATTATGTTAATGTGGAATCAAGCACTTCCATATAAACGTAAAATTAGTTTTACTTTTTTGTTGATTAGTTAATTCTATATTTTGTATTTTATTACTGTATAATTTAATTAGTTCCATATTAACCTAAATGCCTTCTTTAATTTCTGCTTTACATTATGTTAATGTGGAATCAAGCACTTCCATATAAAAGTAAAATTAATTTTAGTTAATTCTATATTTTGTATTTTATTACTATATAATTCAATTAGTTTCATATTAACTTAAATGCCTTCTTTAATTTCTAGATGACTTATAAACTAAACTAGGAATTGTTTTTATCTCTTATTAATTATTGTCCAGAGTTGACTGGAAAGATTAGAAGATTAATTTCTAGATGACAGTATAAACTAAACTAGCAATTGTTTTTATCTCTTATTAATTATTCTTTAATTTCTAGATAACGAATAAAATAAACTATGAATTGTTTTTCTCTCTTATTAATCATTGTCTAGAGTTCACTGGAAAGAGGCAAGTACTTTGAATCAACTAAAAGAAGACTAAAAATATTAAGTTGTGTTCCTAATTCACATTCTTATTATTTTCGAAATAACCTATATTATCTAGACAAGGATGTTAACGTTACATTGTGTTCCTAATTCACATTCTTATTATTTTCGAAATAACCTATATTACCTAGACAAGGATGCTGCGTTGACTAATACACAATATCGATTTTCTAAGTATGGTTCTGGGAAACTCTATTGATGAAATGATCCTAATACATGGTTACAGAGAAAGTAAAGTAGATTTAAGAGCCACTGGGGTATTATGTGTGTGTGTTTCTACACTAACAATACATGTGGAATTACAAACATTGTAGATTATTAATATTGGCGTTTTATCCTGGCCATCTCATTAAAAGTGACTTCAATTCGTGGAACTATAGTAAATGAGATATGTGGACCATATCTTGTTATCCCTTTGTCGTGTACGTTTTCAAATTTTCTTTTGTATTTCGTATCATTCGTATATGGTTTTTGATCAGTTTCACACTTTCTTGTGATTTTGAAACAATTCTACTATAGTAAATATTGAGAGGTATTTAAACTACGCATAGAAATATTTAAACTACGCATAGAAACGTTGTAATGAACATAAATATATATCAATAAACAATAATACTAATAATTAATGACGTGTCACATTTTAATGAAGGGATATAAAAGATATGAGAAGTATTTAAACTAATGGACATAAATATATATTAATAAACAACAATAATAATAATTAATGAAGTGTCACATCTTAATAAAAGGATATGAAAAATATGATGTATTATCCATAGTAATCCGTGATTGTGTATATAAGTATACTTTTCCATGGAAATGTAATCATCCTATCATATGCATTCATCTATTCGTTATATAATTATTTATTAGTGTCTTCTATAGATTTCTGTTTATTATCCTTATATTGGATATTCACTCATAGATAAACCTTATTAATTTCAAATGCTACAACAGTAATTGAAATAATTGAAATCTTGTGTTTAGGCATTTATCCCAAGTTTATTAAAAGTTAAAACCTAATACCATTGAGAGTGAATTGAATCGCTTCACACCTAATTCTCTAGGCATTGTTGAATGATCTATGTCTCCACTCATTGTTTAATTGTGAGGAGTTTTAGAGATTAGTTATGTGTAATACAGGACTCAAAAATAATAGATTCCTAAATGTGTCATGATTGATATTTTTACGGCCGTTGTGAGGTTGGGTCTGCATATCACTTGGGATTTTAGTGTTGGCATCTACCTTTTGTATTGTGAATAGTTGAGAGGCACTTATGGTTTTAAGGTGATTGTAATATATCTAGTCGGGTATATTAACATATTAATTATATTAATTTCATCTATATTAGTTTGTAAGGTTTATGATTATAGACAAATAAATATAAATAAACATCAATTCATTATAATATAACAATAGTAATAATAAATAAATGATAATAATAATAAATTAATGAAGTGATATGAACTAATGGATTTGGATTTGCACTCTGCAGAAATTTAGAAGTGACCGACGCATTTCGGATGGACCTTCCGCCCATCATCAAGATCATTCAAAGCTATGGTACAATAAAAAAGAAGAGGGTAATAAAGTATATATAGAAAATTAAAAACTAGACGTTAATTATAAAAATTATAGATAAAAATGTTTAAAGACACTGGAGAAAAAACAAGATAGACAAATTGAATATTTTTAATATAATAAATAAATTCTTTTTTTTTAAAAGAAGATTTTATTTTATTTTTATTTATTTATTATATTATTGTATAATATAATAAAGAAATAAATTGTTTTATTGAAAAAAAGATTTCAAAGAGGAACTCTTAGTTCTTAAAAGACTTAAATCCAACCTTGACATTATCATTGTAAAGGCATATAAAGTTATTGCAACTGTCGTGATGAACTCTTTGGATTATGAAACCAAAATACTAGGTCTCCTCTCTTCGTCTTCTTATAAACCCGTTTCCTCCAATCCTATTACCAAGATCACCAATCTAATTTCTAAAGCTATTAATTCTTCTTCCCCTACTTCTTCTCTCTCTCGTTTCCTTGCTGAGAAACTAAAACCCTTCATGGGGCAATTCTATGAACAAATAGAAAGTATTGCCATGGGATCTTGTTTATCCCCTGTTGTTGCCAACATATTTATGGAACATTTTGAAACACTAGCCCTTAACTCTTTTTCCCTCAAACCAAAATGTTGGTTTCAATTTGTAGACGATACATTTGTTATTTGGCCATACGGATGCACCTCCCTTGACAACTTTCACAATCACCTATATAACATTTCACCTCACATTAAATTTACCATGAAAATCCAACAAGATGACTCCATTCTTTTTCTTGATGTCTTGGTCACCCGACAACAAGGTGGCTCTCTCTCTTATCAAAGTGTATCGAAAAAACACCCACACCGATCGCTACTTCTAGGCCCACTCTATCACCACTCTTCTGTAAAATCTATTGTCCTAAAAATTTTGATCACCAGAGCAGTTTGAATCTCTGACCCCCAACATCTTAATCAAGAAAGAGCATGCCTTACTAAATCATCACGACCAATGGGTACTCTAGGTACCTCATTAACAAAACTTTTCAACAAGTCCTGCATCCCAAGCTTAAACCCCCCAAACCCTCCTCACCACCCCTTTCAATTCTTTCCTTGCCCTATATTCATGGCATCATAGATCACATTGCTAAATTTTAATTAAAAGGAACATCAAAACCATATTTAAACCCCATAAGACCCTTAAGCAATTATTTAGGAGCGCTAAAGATAAATCCAACCCCTTCCTATCCCAGGGCATCTACCGAATTCCTTGTTCATGTGGGAAAACTTATATTGGACAAACAAGTAGATCCATTCAAACTCGTTTCAAAAAACACTTCGATGATACCAATCATAATTGAGTTAACAAATATGCAATCACTGAACACTCTTTCAAGTCTAAACATCACATTTGCTTCAATCAAACTAAAATCCTTGCCTCCACTTCTCATTATTCATCAAGACTCATTAGAGAAGCCATGGAAATTGAAAAACATCCTAACAACTTTAATTGAGAAGATGACTATAAATTAAGCCAGTCTTGGAGACATGTTAGCGGAGGCAGCGTAGTGGTAATGCGGTCTTGTAATTACGGTCAAGTCTTGTGCTCAAACTCGAGCAAGGCAGGGTCTCGCCGTGAGATTTGTAGCCAGGGCCAAGCCTGCTCACCTTTGCCAAGTTTCGGTAGAGAAAACGGTTAAGAAGGATTTTGTTCTGCAAGGCGACTCGAGATCAAAACTTGCTACTCCTGGGAGGCGACATCTAAAGCCAACCATGCTAAGGCTTGGTGCGGCCTAGGCTGGGTGCGATCCCTGGGTGATTTTGACGGCTTAGATGCCTCTGGGTTGTGGTTTCTCCAACCAAAGGCTAGCCTAGCAAGTCAAAGGGCATTTGCTGCAAACAAAAATAAGTCAGTTTTGGAGAGCTATGATCTATCAACTTACTCACCATTGATACCTTACTCATTTATTCACTACTCTTTCTTTTTTACTTTTTTACTCTAGGTTTTTATTATTTTTATTTTATTTATTTATTCTTATTTTAATTAATTTATTAATTCATATGTTTTGAATGCTTACCTTTTTTATCTTTTCTCAATTAACCCACTTTTTAGGTTTTTAAGATTTCTTTTCTTAAGCCAAACCTTTAATTCTCTATTTTTACTCCAGTTTCAATTTTTATCAATTTATTTAATTATTCTTATATTTTTTTATTTAGTTTTTCTTTTAGTTCTAATTATATTTAAAACGAAAACAATTACTTATTAATTATCCATTTAACCCCTTTTTTATTTATTTGAATATTTTCAATTAGACAATTGAATAACTTTTTTCATAATTTTTATTTCTTTTAATCTTTTTAAGGTTTGACTTTTTTCATGTGAGTTTAAAATAATTTAAAAAAATCATTTTTTAATAAAAAAAAATTATTGTTATATTATATTATTTAATTTTTTTTATTTCTTTAAATCTTTTTAATGTTTGATTTTTTTCATGTGAGTTTAAAATAATTAGAAAAAAAATATTTTTTTAATAAATTTTTTTATTTGTTATATTATATTATTTAATTTGTCAATCAATTTTTATTAATTGTACCATTTGGATAATTTTTATAATTAAGAGCTAGTTTTTAATTTTCTATATATACTTTATTGTCCTCTTTTTTTTAGTGCCATACCTTTAAATGACCCAGATGATGAGTGGAGGGTCCACTTTAAACTAGTTGGTCGCTCCTAAATTTCTACAAAATACAAATCCATAAGCTTACACACAATGACTGATCATTGTAAAAACATTCATACACAATTTCAAAAAAAATTATCAATTATTACATAAAATATTTAAAAATACACAGCAATTCTACTAATCATACGAGAATATAATATATTTGTATAAACATCACAGAGGTCTAAGTTGGAACAACTACATAAATGGAAGTACTCAATCATCGTCGCTTCGACTAATCATACGAGAATATAATATATTTGTATAAACATCACAGAGGTCTAAAGAGTGAAAGTTGGAACAACTACATAAAAGGAAGTACTCAATCACCATCGAGATGAAAACAAGTCAAAGGCATTATGATATATAAAGGGGAGAAATCAATTTTTGGTGGTGGAAATATATGCGTCAAACAGAAAATTTATCCAAGGATAGAATACTACATATTCTCTTGTAGTGGCAGGTATTAGCACGCGATTCAAAGGAAAACGAAGACTAGCCCTGTAGAGAGCCACTACACGTAAGCAATTAAAAATTAAATAAATTGCAGGGTCGAACATGTCACCTCTGAAGTTTGCTGAAGCCAACTATTGATGGTTGGTAAATAGCCATAGAAAATGGCGAACCGTCGAGCATCATTGGTAAAGGTACATTCATATTCCATTCAAACTTATTGCTGAAGGAAATATTGGGTTGGTTGTATCTTTAACTACAAATTGGCCATTATTATATCGAGGTTGACATAGAGAAACAGAGTCGCCATAACAAGTTTTTTGGTTTAACTTTTGAGGAATTTTGAAAATGATAAGTATATTAATTACGATGGTATCAAAAGTAGCTAGGTTTTTATAACCTAGTATGTGGAGATGTTATTAAGTTTGTCATGTTACGGTTAGTCAAAGTTATGTTTTAATGTTGGCTCATAACTTATCATAAATAAAAAAGTAATTAAAAAATTTCATGTAATCTTAGAATAAAAAAATTAAAACCAGCATAGATCTATCTTAAACCCAGATCTATTAAGCATCCAGAGATATCCAATTTCTTAAGGCGTCTCAAGAAATTGAATCCTTTTGGATGTTTAATAAATTTGGATTTATTATAACCCAAATTATGAACTCAATTGAGAAGACCCACCCTCTTATATCACTTTAAATCAAAACTACCAAAACTACCTTATTATTAATGGAAGATCATACATTTTATTAGAGGATTTCATGAAGTGTCTCAAGTGAAGTTCAAACTTTGTTGTAAGAAAAAGAAGTGGGTTAAGGGTACACTTCTAATTAGTGCATAAGGGTTAAGCTCTGAGTTCAAAAGAACAATAATTAATTAGATATATTAAAGTATTACTCTAGAGTGCAAAGGTGCTTTAAAGTATAGTGAAAATTATACTTCAAAATATATCTTCATATCTTAATAGGCAATGAAGTAAAAAGTAAGGCATACTAAAGAATAAGTAAAATTGAGAACCATGAATTCTACAAGTGATTCTACTGTTTTGGTAAAAGGTATTTTTTTTTGTGCAAATGAGTGTCAATGTTTGAAGTCTTCAAAAACTCAAGTTGATGCTTGTCCAAACTGTTACAGAGTTTTTATTCAAACAGATTATCAAAGTGACACACGAATGCAATTGGAAATAGAAACAATAGAGGGTGAACTAGCGAAACAAGAAAAATATAAAGATCTTGGGAATATATTTGACAATGAATTATTAAAAAATGTCAGGAAATTCCATGTCTAAAAGTTTCTAGTGAAAAACTACTTACAAAGATCAAGAAATCCAAGGATACAAAGCATTGACAATCATAAACTACACCAACAGAATTAAGATCTTGGGAAGAAATTATTAGAGAAAGACAAACAAAATGTCCCTAAAGAAGCTTAAAAAAAATTGCTAGAACAATTTAAAAAAGTTAAAAGAAGAAAAGCAAGAAATTCAAGATATTAAAAACAAAGTCATCAAATTAGAAATTGAGGAAGAACTTTTTCATGAAGCATAATCGAAGTTTGCTTACTCAAATCTAGAAGCAAAATGATGGAAAGAAAACACAACCAAAGTTAGATCTATGTGTCAATGAGGAACCAACAATAGACAAAGGAACAATCACTGATCTAGTTAAAGTAGGGATAGTGTCAAAGGTTAAAGTACAAACGATGAAAATTCCAAATATCTCTACTAATAAACATTTAATGATTAGCAACGGAACATAATTGTGTAAGGAAGACATTACAAAAGTTGAATGAAGACGACTTTACAAATATGAAGAAGAAAGATAAGGTTATCAAGAAAACTTGTGACATCCTAATAATAAGAGTTAGCTCCTTAACCAATCAGTATATCAACATCAACAAAAGTAGATGACCTTTGTTCTAAAGAATATTCATACCGGTACAATTCGATCTCAAAGTAGAAGTCATCATGGAAATCACAATACAATAGGTTTTCACCAAGCATCCTATAAAATTTTAGTTCCACAAAAGATTTAATTAGGGTGGGCAAAGCCTTTCACAACTCAACATTTTTGCTCTGCACTTGAAGATCACATTAGCATATATCATCTACATGAAAAGTTTAAAAATGAAGAATCTTGAGAACACATTACATGTTAGAACCAAGACAAAACTTTTGCATGCTTTGAGGACAAATAATTTTTAAGTGGGAGGCAATGTAATAGACATAAATAAACAAAAATAAGCATCACTTTATAATAGTAACAATAATAATATAATAATAAATTAATTTATGAAGTGACATGGACTAATGAAAGGCATGTCTATTCATCCATGGCGACCAGTCAATGCTTATTTAAGCACATTGTCTCATGGTATTGTATCATCGTCTCATATTTTCTCATATTATATTTATTCTTACCTATATGGATTGTTTTATACTATCATATCTATTTTGGATATTTATTGTTTGAACCAAATTTGTTCATTTCAATCACTCCTCTTTAGGGCTATCTGAGTCTTAACCATTTATTCATAGTGATCATCAATTTCTTATCAATATTATAATACTTAAACCTTCATGGATTACTTAGATTTGCCCATATATTATAATTAAAGATGGCTTGTGAGCATTAGAGAGGAATTGTATCAAGACAATTCTTTCTATTGGTTGGGGGGCAATCTTTTATGGGTTTCATTCCCTATTGGCTATGTGATAAAATTATGTGGTCTTCATTCCATGTTGGCTGGGTGTTAGATTGTACCAAAAGGAAACAAAGCTATAAGTCGGGGACAATTCACTTCCACTCCATTTTTGTCCACTTTTTTCTCTTGTCTACACATTTGCTCTGCATTCCACTCACTTCATTGCCATATACTGCTATCTATCTATCTATGTATATAATGGTATCAAAATAGTTCTTTTTGCTAGTCAGGTGCCAAACTTTTATGTGTTTCTTTCCTGTTGGCCAGGTGATATAATTATGTGGTTGTGGTTTTCATTATGTGTTGGTAGGGTGTTAAGACTACAACAAGGAAACAAAAATATATGACAGGAGACCATCCACTTCCACTCCATTTCCATCCACTTTTCTCCTCCCATGTATCATACTTTGCTTCGTATTCCACACACTTCACTACCACGTATATATATTAAAAAAAATTGTTTATTCAGTCTATATAACAACTGCAAATGAGACAAGAGCACGACAAGAGAAACTTCATGCTATTTATAGAGAAATAGTGAAAAAATATTTAGAAGATAACACTAGTTTGTGGCGGGGATTGCATGTTGCATAAGAAAGCATGCACATAAATTTATGAGGAGCATGTTACTTAGAGAGAAGAGACCCGACCTTGATGCCCCGATGAAAAGTTTCCTCTGTAAAAACAAAAAAAAATATAAAAAAACGAGCATATAAAAAAACCCTTGAAGTTCGGTAGCAGTGACAACTTGATATAGTCTTCTTCGTGACCACGGTGATGGATGATATGAGTAAGAAGGAAGCTCTAAAGCAGGAACACTCTACCTTATTTGGGTTCCAGAGCATGGCACGTGGTTAGACAAAGTCTAGAGGAGAAATGTGTGCTACCTTAGGGGAGATCCAGAGCATAAAAGGTGATAAGGGAAATAGCTAATGGAAGAAGGCTGTATCTTGGAGCATTGTTTTGGTGAGGGAGATCACTTGAGAACAATTCACTTCAAGGGAGCATCGGGGATGCTTAATCATGAATCTACCTGTTGCAAGTGGGGGATTTTGTGAAAAAAAGAGATTTAAAAGCAAGTAGAGTGACTTTATGGGGCATTACACATGATTTGAGGTGCATTCTGTTGCCGCCTAATTTGTACATTGGGTCACTTGCAGAAATATTCAAGCCATTGGGTGCAACCTTTGGGGCAAGCTCAAGCCAAGTGTTGTCACTTGATACTTGGCTCCTTCGTTTAGGCCAACTCCTAGCGAAGCCAAGGGGGGTGGTCCCTATAAAAAGAAATCTATGGTCTTTATTTTAAAACAAACAAAGAATGAACCTACGTGTTAAACGTGAAATGGATTTAAAATCTTACAACAACTTGTTGCAATTTAAATTATAATAACAACTTTAATGAGTCAAATAACATTCACGACAATATGCGGAAATTGATTTAACCATGAAATTGTAAGAGACTAGTGCCAGTGCATATGGAGTGCTCGTGTATGAGGGTTGTTGTTGTAGTCTTGGTGAAAGTATTACAATGTCTAGTTGGTAAGTTTTAAGATTAGTAATGCGTTGATTAAGCAGTGGGTGTGTTGGGGTTTGGCTCAACAAGTCAAGTTCCCTTGAACTGAGAGCTAAAGCGGTAATACCAAGTGTTCAACGAGGCGAGGATGAACCTGCTTGGAGTAGCCCCTTGACTCTGTAGGAGTTATCGTTTTCCACCTCTTGAGTTCTCAAGAAAATTACTTGTGTGAATTTTTCTATTAAATCTAGTCATTTGTATCCCTTTCTGGTTACAACTAGCTAATTAGACGAGCTACAACGATGCAAAGCATACGGGGAAGGAGTCTTGGTTGTTTTTATTTAAAACTAAAATGATGTTTATTAGAAAACCACTTACAGTTGAGAATCTCTTTCCCTCTTTTGGGATACTCAGGAGAGCACAACCAAGTTAATTTTAAAATGCTAAAAGATATAACAACAAGGAAACTGTTTTTAATTATTCCTACCACGAATCTCTTTCCCCTTTCGGGTAACTCAAGAATATGTATGGTCAAGAGGAAATAGGAAATCAGATCCCAACATGCCTCCTTCAAACAGGAAACATAATCACACATTAACTCATGGGCATAGGTAGTTCGAGGAAAAGACAAAAACACTACCCCTTTCACAGCAGTCGAGGAGGTCGTACAAGCCAAACTAGTCAAAGAACGGACCAAACGAGCAAGGGAATTGAATTTGAAAGTAAGGGGCCTCCCTCAACCTCTTCCTTCTTCAAACCCTATGGCCGTGGGAGTCAGATTCTTGCGGGATACCCTTGGCATATCAAATATAATCTTGGATAGAGCTTGGGTGAGTCACGACTCCACCCTCTTCATTAGATTCTGAAATGCAACAGATAGACTTTGTGCCCTTAGAGCTGAAAGAAAATTGTTCTCACTCCCCAACAGGGTATTCCTTGATGAGGACCTCACCAAAGCGCAGGTTGCAGAGCTTAAACAGTCCAGGGAACAGGTCGCGGCAGCAAGAAAGGCAGGAAAATGGGCGGTTATTAGGAATCTTCGGGCAGTTATTCGGGACTCTTTCCCTCTAGGGTGGACACCTCGAACAGGAAGCTCTAATGACGAGTTCGACTAGAGAGACGTTAGGGAACAAGCATCATTGTCCGTTGCTGGAATGGAAATGGGTCTTTCTAGTCATCACCAGGTCTCCTCTATGATGCACTCGCATCGACTGATATCCTCCTCGTGATCGAGACTCATGCGAGCCTTATGCGGCCTCTCCCGGACATCACAGGTTACCACTGGTTTTCAGTCTGCAGACAGGAAACAAAAAGTTCCGGTGGAGTCAGGGGATCAAGAGGAGTCCCTTTCCTCGTTAGAGATTCTCTCCCGAAGAGGGTCTCCTTGATGGCCACCGATGAGTACGCGAGATTCATGTGGATTCGGGTCAGAACCAAGATCTCCCCCCTGAGACACGTCTGCTTCGCAGTTTGCTATTTTCCACCTGCATCCTCATCCTTTGTCATCCATAATGGAGCAAACGGGGACCCTTTTATGGACGTGTATACTGGCCTCACCCAGTATTCTGCTGACAGGGAGGTCATACTTATGGGAGATTTTAATGCTCGCACTAGAGACCTCCAGATCCCTCTCCATGATCGATCTGAAGATGTGTTCTGTAACAAAGGTCTCGACCCGGTCTCAATAGGTTTCCACCGGACTTCAGAGGATGCCTTGGGGCCCACTACAACATATGGCAAACATCTCCTACAGTTAGGGGAATCCCACGAGTTGCTTATCGTGAATGGCCTCCCATGCTTCCTGGACTCTCACTTTTTCATGTGTCGGCCACATGGGGGCGGGGCCAGTGTGGTGGATTATGTTATAGCCAACCAGAATTTGCTCCCTTTCATTCAAGACCTCTCTATCTCTCCCATCCCTCTAGCCGACCACACACTTCTTTCTCTCTCCCTCCAGGTTGACCCTCCTCTCTCGACCCGTCCCTCCTCATAGAGCCCCCCTCCCCAACTCAAACCACCTTTCGCTTCGACGAAGGCGACCCTGACATCTTCCTATTAGCCCTCCGCCAGACCCTTGTTCCTGAAGTCTATTTCTCCTCACTCGACTTGGCCTCTGCTAAGTACCAATGCCTCTCGTCTGTAATCTAGGAGTCTTCTCTTAATGCCTTCCCCCACTCCACTCGTACCTCCTCTACCACCCCGAAACTTGGCTCTTGTCCCATGAACAAGTGGTATGATGAGGAGTGCAAGACCCTCCACCGAGAACTCCGTTATGCCTTCCTCCATTCCTGTTCTACTTATCCCGACATTCAAAGGTCTTACTGCTGCCTCCTTCGTCGTAAGAAATGACATTTTGTCTCTCAAAAAAGACGAGAACTCTCAGCCCTCCTTTCGCATTCCCCCAAACACTTATGACATACCATCCTCTCCCGACGCTCCCCTCTCCCTTCCGACCTTGACCCTGCTTCCATGTTTTCCTACACCTCCAACCTCTATGACATTCCCGTCCAGGCTAACATTTAGGTGGCTTCCCCCCTTCCTCCTGCCACCTCTTTATCAACAACGATGTCACGGATGCCATCCGAGAAATGAGCAGCAGCAAATCAACAGATGAGGAAGGATACCAAGTAGAGTTCTTCAAGTATGGCCTCCGGGTTCTGGTTAGCTACTTGGTTGATCTCTTCAATCACGTGGTGCGTGAAGGATTTCCACCAGTCTGGTTTCAACATATCATCTATCTGATTCACAAGTCAGGAGCCACTTCTGATCCCAACAACTATAGAACGATCATGGTAGGCCACACGTTCTCAAATTTATATGCCACCATTCTCCATATGGAGCTTCCCAACGACTTTGAACAGAGAAATCTTAGAGCCCGAGGTTAGGCATAGTTCAGACCAGCACATCTCACTATCGACCACATTTTTACTCTCCGAGTCGTGATTGAGGAGGCATGCCACCGCTCTTCGAAAGTCTACTGTTGTTTTGTAGACTTCCGAAAAGCTTTCAACTCAGTTCCAAGAGAGGATTTATTGTAGTGACTCAGAGACATCGGCATCTCGATGATCCTGTTGACAGCTGTTAAGCGCCTTTATGAGTCTGTTCGTGGTCTCCTTCGCACAACTCGAGGATTAGCTGAGCTCATCCGCAGCACCATTGGGGTGAAACAAGGTTGCCCACTTTCTCCCACCCTATTTGGAATCTACATAGATGAGTTAGAGACCTTTTTCCATGAGCATACCCAAGAATCAGATGGTTCCTCCTCCACCAGGTCCTGATCTCTATCCTACTTTTCGCTGATGATATAGTACTCTTATCTTCCTCCCTGAAAGGTCAACAGAGACAGCTCGATGCCTTAGCCCTGTTCTGCGAACTTCGGAAGCTGACTGTGAATTTGAGCAAAACAAAGGTTATGATCTTCAATGGGGTTAAGAAAACCTCAGACCTTTGTTAAAAAGTCGAGATCACCAGTACTTACACTTATTTGGGAGTGCAAATTTTTTGGTCCCCACTTCAGTTTACGACTAGCTCTTCAGCCTCAAATTAACAAGGGATACGGGTCCCTAGCCCTTCTTGAGAGACAGTGTTTTCACCACCACTTTCTGGATATCTCATCCAAGATGGACCTGTTAAATACCTTGATCCATCCCACTGTTTTATCAGAAATTTGGGGGCCCTCTCTACTCGAGTTGGATTGGGCCTTAGCCGAGAGAGTCCTTCTCCGGCGTATCATCAGATGTAAGTAGACAGTGCCACAGCACATCATCCTAGCTGAGTTTGGGGCCCAGCTTTTCCGTCTCGAGATTGTTTTCAGATTGGTTTCCTTCCTGCATGGGATCTGGGGGTTTGCCGACTCTTCAAAAGGTCGGTACAGGTACCCTTATCTAGCCTATTGCTCTGCTGAGACCATTGGCCATGCTACCCATTCAAGTAGGGCCAAGTGTTGGCTCACAGGAGTCTCGATCCTTCTTGCTTCAGTGGGGATCTCACCTCGTTTCACTACTCTCTGGATGCCCCCGGTCACCTTCTACCTACCCGACAGGAGTTAAATAAGATAATCAAAGAGGATGTTTACAAGCAGTTCGTCTAGGTTACTTGGGTCAATCCTCCGAGAGGATTGTGTCCAAAGATGGATTTTTATGCTAAACACTTCTTGGAGATCAGAGACGGGCTCATTGTCCGTCCCCAGTACACGCTTTGCCATTGGATGCATGCTCTTCGGATCCCTCTCGGACAGTTCAGAGTAGGATCCCATAGACTCTGGGTAGAGACAGACCACCAATTGATAAATTGGATAGGATCTTCGAGCTATGTCATCTACAGGAAGTGGAAATCGAGTTACATTTTATCTTCAAATGCCCTATATACTACAATATCAAAGGACACTTCAACTGCTTGTTTAGGGGGCCTCAAACTCTAGCCTCCTTCTTCAGATACATTAATCAGAGATGTCTAGCACTTTGTATTCAGGAGGCTCTCAGGCTTCGAGCGCAGGTCCTCCAGCGCCTCACCAGACCAGATACCACACAGAGGATCACAACATTCTTCAACGTGCTACCACCTTCCAGGGGCACTAAGAGATCTACTGGCCTAGATATCGATCCAGCTCCCAGATCGGCAAAGGTTGATGGTTCTCAACCCACGAGATCTCAGCGGTAGCTTCGTACTAGACCTCCCCTCGGGAGGCACTTAGGACCCTCCAGACCTCACCGACATCACTCCAGAGGACGCCCCACGCCCACCAAATCCTATTCGGGACAACAGACACTATTGCACGTCCCTCAGTTTTCATCTTTCATCCTCGGATGTTAGGAGTACTAGACCATCCTCGATCGTTTTGGCTCCTGGATCCTGCCCACTTTATATTCTAGACATATCCAATACTTGTACCCATGTTCCCAACGTTTCTGCGTTCCAAAAACTTGGCAACATAGATTCTTATAAATTATTTTGTGAAATAAATTAGAAAATAAAGATAAAACAGTAGACTTAATTTCCAGATTTATACTTTATGCTAATTTTCCCAAAACTAAAATGTCTAAGCAACTAACCAAGGAACAATTAACAAATTTATGAATTTTACTATTTACTTTATGAATACCCTAACATAGAATGTCTTGTATACATAATATTCTAATCCATTTTAATCATAGTTGACACAAGATGAAAACTTACTCTATACTTGTAACCACAAATATAACTTCTAAAAGTCTCCACTTTAGAAACTCAGAGCACCCACTATTTTCCATTGGGGTGCTCGTTTTCAAACTCAGAGCACCCACTATATCCCAAAACTCACTTTTACTAAGTTTTAAGTGACTATTTATCACTTAAGTGAAAAATCTCCCCAAAAAAGTGATTAAAAAATTAGAAAAAAGAAAAATATGGAGAAAAAACACATCCCTAAATCCGTGGGAACTTATCCCAGACATGTTCCAGTTCAACTAAGGATGATGTTGGGGCTAATTGGAGACCAATTCAAGATCAAATCAAGCCAATTCCAATCAAATCCATAAGGGGGTGACTTTCTCCTTAGAGGGGCACATTTATCCATGAAAAAGCTCACCTCTTGTTGTATATGTGTCATAGAAGGAGGGGGTGACCTACCTTGTGAGAGGTGGCGCCTACCACCTCTAGTTCACTCTAGTTCGCCCCCAATCATTTAAAAAAGCTCGAATACTTGGCAAATTCACCCCCCTGGGGTTTTCTCTCATTTTTCCTATTTAAGCTATGAAGCTTTGTACTTTAACTATTTTTTTATTAATATAAATACTTTGGAGGTCCATGGTGTGTTGCATTAGTGTGTGGATGAATATTGTCATTGGCATATGAGGTATTGCTTATTGTGGTGATCTATCTGGCCTTAAGATTGTTGTTAACATATAGGGTAAATGATTCTAGTTTGATTTCATTTAATATTCTCTGCTTGTAAAGATCCAGGAGTAGCAGACTGTACTAGGTTGTACTTATGCTCTCTCAATCTTCATTTGTTGAAATACCAGAAAGACTTTGGAGGTCCATGGTGTGTTGCATTAGTGTGTGGATGAATATTGTCACTGGCATATGAGGTAACTGTATGGCTGCTTTTTGTTTTGCTTATTGTGGTGATCTACCTGGCCTTAAGATTGTTGTTAACATATAGGGTAAATGATACTAGTTTGATTTCATTTACTATTCTCTGCTTGTAAAGATCTAGGAGTAGCAAAGTGTACTAGGTTGTGCTTATGCTCTCTCATCTTCATTTGTTCAAATACCAGTTTTGATCCCCTTTTTTGCAAGTATTGTTAGTGATACATGTTTCCTAGCTTGATTGGAGTGGATGATCTTGGTTGAATCTACCATTCTTCAAGCACTTTCAAGATAGACATAGTCCCTTTGCTTCCCACCCCTGGATTCCTTAGATCTGGGCATTCGGCTAGAGCATTTCCTTCTCCCTTCTTTCCTTCACTTTTATAATTAAACTTCCTCTTTTCCGGTTATTTTGTATATGCTCAAGTAAATTAGTTTATTTAAAAAAAAAAATTCAAACGCTATTTTATTTAAGTACATTGCTAGATCCTAATCTGAAAGTTGTATTTTGAGTAAACCTAGATTGATTAAGTACTTAGGCTTTATTGCTTATCATTTAAAGTACTTAGTTTTTTATACGATTGATTTGGCAGGTTTGGTGCATTTCAGGTGGCTAATTTTACGTTTTTTGCGCAATGACAAGGGGAAGTGTTGCTGGAAATTAAAGATCTAGACCATCCAAGGCCTTTTGGAGCAACATTCTTCTTCATTCTTCATTTCTAAAACCTGTAAGCCTTTGGATCCAGATCTATAAGGACCAAAGGCAGTGACCATTTTAACTTGTAATATAATGATAATAAGAAAATCAAGTGGGATTTCCAAGCACCCACACCCCTTCCCCCTTTAGGGGATTCGTTTCGTCTCCTTTATGGTTTGCTTTTCTACTAGGCACCTCTATCCAAAAAGTAGCTAGAGTAGTATTGAAAGTTAACCAAACTTTGTTAATTGACTTTAAAAAAAGTCTGTTTGGGTCTCTCCCTTGGTTAGTCTTGGTATGCTCATCTACAGGCTTAGGAAACCTAAAAGAGGAGTTTCTTTTGGTAGTGACACATTGGGGGGGAATTCCAAAGTTGTGTTGGGTGGCAGATTTCTTGCCAATTAGTTGGACGCTAGGTTGTGCATTAACAGTGATGTTGATCTAGTATTTGGCAACAAGTTCACCATTTCTTCATTTGGAAAAACACTTAAAGATTTTGGGATTGCTCATTTTATTTGCTTTATTTGAACTGCAAACAATCTAGTGGATTCATGGATGTTGTTTTGAGTTATTTCTTTTGGCATTTCAGTCTTCAACTCATTTATCTTCCATAATCTATCCTTAATCTTAAAGCATTTGCCAAACCTCTTGACACTTAGTTTGTATAGGGATTCCCACCTTGTGACTTCTCAAGCCACTAAAGTGAAGGGATGTATTTGCTTAGGTGACAGGGCATTACTTCCATAGTTGCACATAGTGAGGACCTTGCACTTTAGGGGTGTTGGTTTTTGTGGCAACACATACCATAGCCTTTTCTCAAGGTTAGTACAAAAATCCAATCATCCAAAAGCCCTAACTAGGGTAAATCATCAAACCCTAGCTCAACCAAAAAGATCTAAGTGCAAGAATCTCTCCAACACAATCTCCAGGGCAAACTGTCCTCTACCTCTTCTTGTTCTTCACAAATTCACCCTAGGGTTTTCCTTCAAAGCTCCACACTCCAATCTCCAAAGGTAAATCCCTAACGCTAAAATTTTAATATGCTCCAAAATGCCCAAGAAGACCAAGGAACCCTAGTGCTTCAAGAGACAGAGAGATAAACAAGTACAAGTGAAGATCTAAGAGAGAGAAAGAAAGAAAGCCAAGATCATCACCAACATCTTCCACAAGATAAAACCCTAATCACAAGAGAAAACTCCAACCAAGACATCCTCCTTCCCTTCCATTAGCTTCTTTGCCCTGTTTGGTAGGTTGTGTATTCGAGCCCCATTGACCTATGGTCATCTATGAATATCAGTATAATTTCAATTCATATATATCTATGTGTGTCAGTTACCGTCTTCCTAAAATTTTGAAAGTGGCATTTTCAAAACTTATCCCTGATTCAGAAAATTTATGCATTACCAAGTTTCATGCAACTTAGACACAAGCACAATGAAATTGCAGGGCAGCCGTGAAAATAACTTGTCTATGCATGAAATGTGTGAAAACTTTCAGACAGGTTCTTGCACTGTAAGGGTTGGTTTTTTTAAAGTCATGCAAGCCACCTTGCCCAGGGCTGAAACATTTTCTTTGTGTTTCAGCCAAACCTTAAGTATGTAAAAGTCCAGGGCTCCAAAATCCAGGGGTATTTTTCTCAGGAAATTTAAGATGGCTTATACCCTAAATGATTGTGAGGCTTAACCATGTATGATGTTGAGATTGGAGATGCATCCTTTTGGCTCATGTTCTCTCCTTTTCTAGAATAGAAATTTGGATATGCTCTTTAGTCTGCAAATTCAGTTGTTTTGTGATGATGGACTTATAATTTAATTTTTTCCCTAAAGCAATAGAAAAAAAGTTGAAGCCTAAAAATTTCAAAGTTTTTTTTCCCTCACAGGTGATAGCGAGGTTGCTGAGGCTGTAATTCAAGAAAGTGAGGCGGAAGGGGAGCAAGCAAAGAATTTTCTAGAAGATGTTCAGCTTACCTTCCCTCAGGTTTTACAATAATAAAATATATCCTGTCTGAACTTAAGATTCTCTTGTCAAATCTAGAGTTATTCCCCTGGTAGTATTAAATTAATCCTTAATTAATGGAAACAGTTTTCTACTTTATGGTTACTATGAATGAAAGAACTTTCATGGCTAATTGTAGGTTTTGCGTGTGGTGAAAACCAAGCAAGTAACATACTCTATTTTATTACAACTTAGTGAATATGTTCAAAATCTTGAGAAGTCTGGCTTATTGGAGGCAAAAGAAATGAATCAACTTCATGATGCTGTACAGGTATTATTTGATTAAAAATTCCATTCAGTGTTTTGTAATTTTAAATTTATACGGAGTGTAATGGCCACTTTTCTGTATGGATAAAGTTGCTATCTAATATTAGGAATTTAAGACCTATTGTTATCACACGGGGTTGAAGTGCATACTTACAACTTACTGTATTCCAAATGTAGATCGATCTAAAAAAGCTTCTGAGAAACCCTCCTTTGGTTAAGATGCCTTCTGTAAGTGAGATCTTAAGCAGTCACCCTTTCTTGGGAGCTCTACCTTCAAATATTCGTCAGCATCTCGGAAACACTGTGGAAAAGACAATGATAAAGCGCAAGGTCTTACTGTATACAGAAGGCTCTAAACCTGACGGGATATGGCTTATTGCCAATGGAGTTGTCCAAGTAAGATGAAAACACCAAATAACAATAAACAGTGTCATTCTCAGCATTCATGTCTGGTATTGCATATTACTTTCATGTGCTATATTAGTACTTTCAAGATCATGTTTATGGCTTATTGTCAATGGATTTGTCCAAGCGAGATGGGAACGCCAGATAATAATCATGTATGTCTTTATCAGCATTCATGTGTGGTATTAGGTAGTTTCGAATTCTATAGTTGTTCTCTGAAGATCATTTTTCATGATAATCCCCAGTATCAATATGTCTGTTCAGTTGTTTTTAAGGTTCTAGAACTAACACCACGGCCCTTATTGTACAGTGGAGAAGCAAGCAATTTACAAATAGACATATTCTGCACCCATCCTTTTCCCATGGCAGTACATTGGGCCTTTATGAAGCCCTTACTGGAAGGCCTCGTCTTTGTGACTTGACATCAGACTCCGTGGTTTGTTGCTGCTTTATTGAAACAGAAAAAGTTCTTTCAGCTCTTCGATCAACCCCAGCTATAGAGGAATTCTTTTGGCAGGTAATGTCCAAATGCCCAAACTTTTTTATTTCAAATAATGTCAACGCATATATATTTGTATACATGTGTGTATTGAAAATTTCATCTTAAATGTTAGTGGCATTTATGGTAGAATATGTGTGGCCACATGTAATAATAAATGTTATTGAAAGGGTTAGGTGGTTAAACCACCATATCTATATGGGGATGCTATATATTTTGTAAGAAGAGATGACAAGCAAGAGTGCGTGTTGAATGTGTGATCGTTGAGATTTGCAAGGGTAAGATATTCAATGTAAGGTGCAAGGGTCAACAATGGAATTGATGGAATCAAATCTCATCCAAATTCTGAAATAGTCTCATTACAAGTGTGCTAGAGAGATAGGTTGAGTGTATTAGAGAGAGTGCAAAACCCAAGCACAAATGTTGAAAACAGAAATACATAAATGTGCTCAAGAGTCAAGAGCGATGCCAATCACAACAAAGAACACCAAAACTAAATGCCCTTAGCCTTATAACACTGTATTTCAGATCAAGAAAATCACAAGATGAACCAATACAAATGACAGCTTGATCACAAGATGAACTAATACAAATGAGAGCTTGAGTTGTAAATTTATACACAATTCAAATGAGGTGTCTCCCAAAAGGGGAGGCATCCATTCCAAAGGTTCATTAGAGGAAATTTGAGGTCTAAAATGTGCCTCCTAAGGAAAATAATAAAATAATAAAATAATAGTTATTAATTTTTGCGGAAGAATGAAAAAAAACTACTTTTTGTATTCGTATTTTCGACATATCCCCTGTGTTTTTACTCAAATTTCAAGCGGGAGAGCTCGTTAAATTCCGCATCCAACGAGTACCCACACTGCATACTTTTGATAGACCCCGCTACCCCAAAAACACGAAATACCTGAAAAAATGTGATGATGATGTATTTCGTGTTTTTTGGGGTAGCGGGGTCCGTCAAAAGTATGTAGTGTGGGTACTCGTTGGATGCAGAATTAAATTCCGCATCCAACGAGCTGTCCCGCTTGAAATTTGAGTAAAAACACAGGAGATATGCCAAAAATACGAACAAAAAAAATAGTTTTCTTTTATGACAAATATGTCAATTCAACTATTATGGTTGCCTCATTTTATTGAAATTCTGTTTGTTCTTGAATTCCAACTCACAAAATTTATTTTTGGTGCGTTTTCTTTTAAGGCCCATTTAAGACCCCAAATTTCCTCTAATAATGGGCCCACGAAACAATGGCACACATCTTATGAGGCTTATTAAGCCTACATTTCAAGTTTGACTAAGTTTGCCTTAACCATAACTATTAATACAATAAACCAAAAAATAATATGTACCTCTCCATAATTACAAGCAATAATGATAATGATAGATGAGCCATGGCCTACACTAATAATACCTACAGCCCTCACGATGGGTAGAGGCCACATAGAGATGCCATTATAGCATAGGATACCTTGTAAATGGCAAGTCTCCCACAGCAATGCAATGCTGCAAATTCGTGAAAGTGTGCCTGGACAAGATTTTGGTGAAGATATCTGCCAGCTAGTAAGCTAAAGGAACAAAGACAGGTGGAATATGTCCCAGAGCATAGAGATAATAGATATAGTGCATCCAAATCTGAACATGTTTAGATTTGTGATATTTCAAATGATTATGAATAAGTTTGATGGCACTTTTTGATTGGCACAATAGAAAGGGATGGGCCCTTTTGAGGAATACCCTGTTATTGATCCAACTTGCACTTGAGATCTAAAATCCAAAGATTGATGCATACCAAATGGTAACCCAAGTGAGATGCTAATGTCATCACACAACCTTCTTCTCACTTTAAACTGGCTCTCCTCCGGTACCAGCGGAGCATCTCTAGGGTTAGAACTTAGGATCACTAAGAAAATAACTATTAGGGCTCAAAGTGAAATGAAGGGAAGTCTTAATGAAACAGACTTTTGTTTAGTTTGATTTTATGGTAGTTGTTGGGAAAGATTTGTGCCAAAATCCTGGAAGGGCATATAGGGTTGTAGAGGAACAAGTAGGACCGAGGCTAATGGTAAATAGGTCTAGTTAATGCTGTTACAAACATGCAGAAAACTAAATATGGGGCAGTTTTATATAGATGGAGTTTAAATGAAAAAGGCTTCTTCCAAAGGTGACCTTGTATGTACATGCAATCCTACAAAGGGTGACTCTATTACAATCTGAAACATGGATAAAACCTCTCACTAAAATGACATAACATAGATAGTTCAACTATGTAATAAAAACAACAAAAGAATCAGAAACCTAGAACCTCATCCAATGCTTTTATCCAAGGGACAGGACTGCCATGTGCTTGAATCCTTTATTGCAGCAGAATTGAAGTAATTTCCAGCAATGTCGATCAGTGATTATGGTAAGATGATTAGCCAAACATAGATGAATAGTCCACAATTACATAGCCTTTAAATGATCCATTAATATAGACAAAACCAAAGAGAGAATATCTTCTTTGTTCCATCAATCACCATGGCAATAGGAGGAGCTCAATCATATAGATGAAAGAGCTGAAAATCTCATCCAATAAGATAACAATATCCAATGCCAAAACCCTGGATCCGTCTTAGGGTGGAGTAAATAAACAATATCCTCCAAATAACAATTAAAATTTTTTATAACAAAATAACATAGTGTAAGTGCCATGTAATGAACATAAATTTGAAAAAAAAGAAAAAAAAGAAAAAGAAATGACACATCCTAACAAAGACATGACCTAATCAATAAAAATGATCTATCAACCAATGTTATTAGTCAATAGATATAAATACATTGTCGCATTGCATTGTTTATTTCATTGGTATCAAAGCTATGTTTTTGATCTGGCCTTTGGCCACACTTTCATCAACCCCAGTTTGATTTAATATTTGGCCCACTCAAAATTTTCAAAGTTTATCTGAATTACCAGGTCTTTAGCCACAACATTCTCTACTGCAAAGTTAGATCACAACATTCTCTACTGCAAAGTTAGATCTTTGACCACACCTTTCTCTACTGCAAAACTGGAGAGAAGATAAGTGTCTCTAGGCCTTTAACCACTGTCAAGCCTTTGATCATTTAAAGATCGAAAGCTCTATTGAAGGAAAGTCTTCCATTGCAAATTTGAAGAGGAATACCAAAAATTAAGAAAGGACATAAGTATAATATAAGAAATATCAAGAAGATCAATTTGAAAGAAAATCAACAGATTTAAATCACCACAGCAATTCTCTACAACGAAGCAAAGAGAAGAAACATAGACTGTGAAGTAGAAAGTCACTATGGTCAAATAAAAATAATAATATGCAGGCCATAAAGACGTCTTGCAACCTCATAAAATATCAAAGAAAACCTCCGTCCAACAGAAGAGGAAGCACTGGATTAAGCATTACAATTATGGTGAAGATAAAAATAGGGCATTCTACATTGTTTTCGTTCACAGCGTCCGTAATAACTATGAAGCTAGGTGATCAAAAGACACTGATTGAAGGCACCACCATTGGGCTCATTCAACTATAGCTGGATTCTACTTGGAAATCGTGCTTGTTGTCGAATCATTTAAACGACCTACGAATAAGTCGCGTTGCCTCGCTTTTTAATATATGTTTTTTAAAGAAACGACGAAATACTCTCTATCTCATTGGATAGAACCATAAGGTCCTATTATTATCTCTGGCGAGGCAGGGATATTTAATTAGTGGAATCAACGAAATATAAAAGGGGTAAGTTTTAAGTTTAATTAAAAAGTTTTTTTTAAGTTATAACTTAAAAATATTAAGGGGTTATATTTAAATTTATTTTGGTTTTCTTGGTCTCGGTTTATCTTCTTTAGTACACATTATGGCAATGCCTTCAGTTTAAGAAAGTTTGCTTTATCATCCATACACCATAGGCTTAACAAATAACATTATACCTAACAAATAACATTGTGTAAGAGTATGACAATTTGGCTAGATGCAGGAATTTGACTAATTCCTAAGTCCAAAAAGTAATTTGCAGAATATTCAAGGTATTTATCATAGAAAATGGTATGTTACATATACCATGTCAAAGCTATATTAAGGTATATCAAGGAAGTTATTAAATAAAGGCATTGAAGCACGTCATTTTCATGGGATCTTTGTATTTGTGTACCAACTAACTATTTGAATAAGAAAATGTGAGCTTTGAAGCTTTCAAATAATTCTATCTTTTGGTGAAATGTCATTTTTGTGCAAAGGACTTTGATTGTTTGAGGTTCTTAAAAAATCAAAGTGACATTTATCTACATTGTTATATAATTTTTACTTTAATGGAATATCAAAGTGACAAGCAAATGTGGTCGCAAATTAAACAATTAGAGAACGAACTAGCTAAATAAAGAGTAATAAATAAAGATTTTGAGAATATATTTGAAGATGAGTTATTAGAAAACAACAAAAAAAATTCTCATCTAAATGTTCGTATTCAAAACTACTTTCACAAATCAAGAAGCCAAAGGATATAAAGTAGTGCATTCATAAATTAGAGTATGAGAATCAAAGTCTCGAGAAGAAATTAAACAACTACATATTAGAAAAAGATGATGAAAATTCTCATCTAATGAACTTTAATCAAAGGTTGTTTGAACAAATAATATGTTTAAAAGATGAAAAGCCAAAGACTCAAGATATTAAAAATAAATTTTATAAATTAGATATTGATGAAGAAATTCACGCTTATGGGATCATAATCAAACCTTTCTAACACAAATTAAGAAGCTAAAGAATGATAAGAAGTTAGTAAAGAACAAGTTAAAGCAACTTACCAAGAAAGAACCATTGATTAGTAAAGAAACAATGACTGGTCCTATTGAACTAGAGAAGTTTTAGAGATAAAAGTCCAAGTCATGGAAAAATGAACCAATACAACAATCAACATCATAACTCAGAAAGATGAAAATTGAATTGAAGTAAGGATATCTTCATATGTCGAAGTACAAATGACGGAAGATATAAGTGACCTTACTAATAAATATTCAATGATCAATAGAGTCACGTGTTTAAAGAAGATATAATATCAAAAGTGAATCAGAAAAACACTACAAGTATAATAAAGAAAGATCATGTTTCAAGGACACCTTATTGACATCCTAATCACAAGAGTCAATATTTTAACCAATTAGATATCAAATTTGCTCTAAAAAAACAATGGACCTATAATCCAAAGGATATTAATGGCAATACAATGGTTTGCAATATAAAAGTTCATCTTGGGACCCCTATACACAAATTGTTCAACAAGGGATTGAATTAGAGTGGTTAGACCCTTTCACATTTCAACATCCTTCTCAACTCTTTGTAACTCATATTGCCTTGTATTGTCAACCATCACAACTTCAAAAACATATAATCATGAGAAGGCATTACAAGCTAGAACAAATAGATAATGTTTTCATGAAAAAGCTTGGAGGACAAAGCATCTATGAATGGAGGGGCAATGTAATGAACATGAATATATACAAATAGCAAATAAATAATAATAATAATAATAATAATAATAAATAAATAATGACAATAATGACAATAAATTAAGTGACACATCCTAAAAAGACAAGACCTAATGAAGGGACATACCCTATCAACCATTGTGACTAGTGAATGCATATAAGTACACTATCACTTGGTACTTTAAGACCTTCAAATATCTATCTTATTCATTATTCAATTATTACCTGTCCTATATGAATTTCAATCTATTTTCCATCTTATGTTGGATATTTAATAAATTGACTTTGTTCATTTCATGCCACTTGTCCTATCCATATGCAAGACACCCTCCTCAAGATGAGCTTTTTTGAATATGTAAAACCTCTCCATAATGCTACATGTATCCTCTTATAAAAGTGCGTTCTCCAAGATAATCCTCAATAACCATTAGGATGCTCTCCAGGAAGGTCTTTGATCAATCAAACAATGTAAACACCAGCCTAGAAGAGGTCTTTGAACATATGCATGTTGACGTTTTAGGGTTAGAGGAGTTTTTAACATAAGTAATAAAATTTAATGCATAAACATAATTATAAAATCAGATTCAGAAAGTACTTCTCTAATAAATTTAAACTGTAATAAAACAAACATAGTTTTCATCTCTTTCAACTTAACGCTCCATTAGTCACTGCTTTAAAGTTGGTCCTCAAGATTCATCAAATGCCATGTACAATAACAACATAATAAAGTAACGTACAAGAGATATCAGCAGTAAAGAATCATAACCAATATTGGAATCAGCCTTGTTATCACATATACATTTGCAGCCAGGCTTCCATGATGCCACATGCAGGGTTGTCTCTATTTCTATTCCGGGCTACCTTTTACATGGGGTATCAGCATGGATCTTTATAGCTTCAGCCATTCCAGAGCCTTATTCATTGTATTTTATTTTCCAGGACTGAGTTTCAGGATCCCATTGAGCTGCTTTCGGTGATGGTCTAGTTCATTAGAGTAGAGCAACAGATCATGAGTTGGTACACACAGTTATAGAGGGGCTTATTAGATTGGAGACAGGGATGCATGGTGAGATCAGGTATATTTCCTTGGTTCAGTTTTGCTCTATGAGGTATCTCAAATACCTATGCTTGTCATGTTAGGATGATTATGGTGACCTATTCTTATATGTTCTATATTGCTCTAACCTGTGTTATGATTAATTAAGGAATTCAATGTGAATACTGTTGCCCATGCCATGTTTGAACAAAGTGTAAACCTTAGTGCTAGGTTGGTTCCATGTCATTTGTCCCCGTTCATCTAGTTCATCCACTTTTGTTTTTATCCCATGACTTAGACTGATGGAGATTTGTGAGATTGAAGATCCTTTTCCCCATTCTAACCCCTATGCATGATGGATCCCATGTTGTCTTGTGTCTCGGCTCTGAGTTGTGCAACAAAACTTGCCGAACCCTTGATCCTTCTGGGCTAGGAGAACCCGCTTGTGTTGGTTCCTGAGCTTAGATGAGTTGGGTTTTGAAGCCTTGACCTCTCTGGTCGGTTGCCCCCGATGTTTGGTCCTGATTGTGGATATTCCCCCTAGTTGTCTGAGAAGTTGTCAGCTAAAACTTGAAGCAATATGTCTATCATCATTACATGCATTATGAGTTATATGCTATATGTATTATGAAATGCAAGCCTGCAAATGAAATTGCAAACTGTGTCTTTAGACACAAATCAGAAAGGCTATGAAATGAGATTGTGAAAGGCCCAAATAAAGCAATGGATAAACAAATGCTAAATCTAAAGACTGCTGGCCATATTATTGAAATGTAATGATTAATTCCTCACGGAACCTAAGGGTTTTGATGTGAGATGGAGTAAGGGACAACTAATTCTAAGTGTCCCCTAGGATCTCTTCACTACAATTTCTTGTGTACTCAACACAAGGGTCCTAGAAAAGATCCTCACGGAGCTTGTTCTTTAACTTGGATGTGAGTCGTAGACATGATTGTTAAGGTTGAATGGACACTTTTTAGATCGGCTCATCCACTTGTGAGACACCACCATTCCCTATTGTTCATCCATCAGGTATATGTCACCTTGGTAGAGTGTATTGGTTATCATTCGGATAGATCACTTAGTCAAAGTCAGTCAAAAGTCATCTCCCCTTGCCTTAATCTGGTTCTTCCATCCTCACCCATCTATAGCACATCTTTTACACTTTGCAAGTATGACATGAACAAGTAGACTTCTAGAAGATTCTAAGATTTTTTAGAAGCAAAGGTACATCTTACTATTATTATTATTATTATTTGTCACCATGATTATGAATAACTGATTTAAGCTGGGTTTTGATATACATTGTTGGAGCATTTCTTACCTTGGATGGTTGCAGGACCATATTGATACAGTATCTCACCTTGATTTTGGGTACTTTGACTTGGTCAACCCAGTTGACCAAGTCAATCACGGTTCCCAAGGCAGTGACTAAAAAATACAACATGGTCTATATTTGTTCCAGACATGCCTAGGAGCAATACTATAGTTTCAGTTTTGAGAGTTTGGCCTCGGTTCTCTAGAAAAGTGATTATTATCACTTAATCATTGGCCAAATGATCAAATTTATTTCAGATAGCAGTATGATTGGTTCTCCTAGAGCAGAACAGTGTTCCAGGGGGTATGAGTAGTCACTTATACCATTCTTCTTTGTCTCCAGATCATCCAGAACAATTAGTTTTCCCCAATTTGCACCCTAGACAGATTTATGGTGGATTTAGCAGTTTCCAGAGACTGTACCAACAAAAAACGAAGTAGTAAATCACTGAAAAAATTGATTTGGCCTCCTGAGTCAACAAAATGGCTTGGAAATTTGACAGGTGATGTTTCTCACCATCTCGGACAGTCCTTCAATAGTTTTCACTCAGCAGATGTCCGGATTATTTTTATATGGCTCAGCCACTGAGGCAAGCCTCCCAAGGGGCGCCCCCTCTAATGGCTATTCATGTATTTCACTGTTATATCATATGATTTGAAGTTGTAAAAGAGACTAGGGTGAATTAAGCCCCTAAGTGACCCCCTTAGTATATTATTGTATCACGCTTTATGTTATATTTTGAGTTTGACTTAGGATAGGCGCCCTTGAGTAAAGTGTGACCCCTTTGGTTGACTCAGTTACTTGATCCATGTGATAAGTTATGTATTGTTGATCTCCACCGTTGATGACGTTCTAATCTCAACCGTCGGATGAAAAAGAGGGTTAGGGTTTATGCCTCTCTAAAACTATTTAAGAGAGGTGACCCTCCCCATTGTAATTGATGAGCTTTGGCACCAGAATTTGAATAAAGAGATTTTTGTTTGGGATTATTCTTCTGTGTATCTTGCAAATGATTTGATGATCTGATAACTGGCATTGCTACTCTTCTACACTGAGTTTTGTTTGGGATCCATCTTGTATATTTTCCTTTGCCCATTTCATCTGCAGGTTGAAGGAGGCACGCTAAAGAGAGAGAGAGGGCGTTTTTGTTGGGGAACTCACCATCGTCCCAGCTCTAGGGTGTCCAGATCATGGACTATTTCTATCTTGATGATTTCTTACCTCCTATCTTTTCTTTATTCTACAGATCTCATTTGTTTTCCTTATCATTTTCTTTTCACTGATCTGGCAGGTTGAAGGAGGAGCTAGGGTGACCGGTTGTGGCTCAACTACATCAAGATCTTCTTCGAAAAGGCTCATTTGAACGGGAAAATAGCATTCTTCATCATTTCTGAAGTCATCTACAAGATCTAGGTATGTCTTGAAAGTTTCCCCAACCCGGTTTCAAGCCTTTTGGATTCTCTGCATGATTTAATGCCCAACCCTTCTATGCATAAATTTTAACAAAAATTTAACTTGATTGAAACACATGAGGATCTTTTTGTCAATTTTAAACAATTCAGAAATTTTCTTTTCTATTGGGAAATTTAAAACTCAGAGAAATTCAGACATTCACACACATGAAAAATAATACGCTTGTTTTTTATCAATGGTCCAGGACAAAACCCCTAAGGAAAAACTTGTTTTCTGAGTGATGAGAGATTTATTAATTTTCTTCAGTAAAAGTACAGAAAATAAAATTAGCAGTACTTATTAAATTTATGCCTCGAAGTTTGAACCAATTGCTGAATATTTCTCCTTGAAAAAGGTGCCAATCACTGCCTCGATTTCAGTGCCAGTTAACTGCTGTACGGACAACATTTAATGCAGTACTTTTACCCTCGAAAAGCGTGCCTACAGCCTGCTGTACGGAACATAAATAAATTTATGTACATTCACCTTGGAAATTGTGCCAAACCTGTACTGTACGGATTCATTAATTTCTGATAGGCCGTACCTCGAAATTCATGCAGACTTTTACCTCGAAATTTGTGCCAGGTAGTACAGCTGTATGGATCTCGAAATCAGTGCCCTTCTCGGCTTGCTCCTCGGTTTCTGTGCCTAACCTCGATTCCTATGCCTGCTCCTCGATTTCTGTGCTGGGTTTTTCTTTCTCTCTCCTGGTTATGAAATCTCTCCAAAATCCTCACTTTTCTTCTTTTCTCTCTCTCTTCAAAAATCTCTCTTGAAGATGAACACAATGAATGAACTTTTGCCTTGCCCTAGCGTTTTTGATCTTGATAACTTCCCTGCCAATCTAACGGTCAAGATTAGATTAGATGAAGGGTTAACATTAAATGCTCCATTAAATAATAATTAAATGAGATTTAGTGCACTCATGTCATTTAATAAAGTTGGGCAACCCCTTTGGATTTAACATAAAACCCCTAAATTTAAATTTTTGTCTTAATCAGACTCCATTTGCCCATCCAAAGCACTGGCCGACTACTAGGGAAAAATGCCCCCCTTGGGGAAAGTGATCTTTTTCACAAGCCGCAAACTAGGTATTGTTGGTTTCGTTTCCATTCACCTAATCTTACACCCAACAACTATTTTGAATATCCAATTTTAGTGATTTTCACCATTTTTCCTTAGATCTCATTTTTTTCTGCTTAAAACCCTAGGGAGAAATTGGGGCTTTTCACCTGGATGCTCCGAATTTCTTGGTTTTCGTTTTAAACTCTAATTAAACATCCTACTAAGAGATTCCACCAAGTTCCCTTGGCTACTCACTTGTTTTCATTGTTTTAGGGTTTCTTGGTTATAGGGAAGCCCCTTGAGCTAGTGTTCTAACTGGTCTAAAGTGTCGGTATCCTTGACTGAAGTGACATACGATTTATTTCGAAAGTCTTGGATATCGTAGGTCACGACTTTGGTTGCCTTTCCTCTACCATCCTGAATACGATTATCTCACAGGGAAACTGCAAGATTCGTAATAACAAGGCTTATACTCAAATATTTTAAATTTGATCTTGTCACCGAAGGGACAAGTCAAGTGGGTAAACAATTGTCGTACCATGAGAGACAACTTAAGAGGTTTAAAGCAGAAGCATGAGAGACAATTGGGTAAACAATTGTCGTACCATGAGAGACAACTTAAGAGGTTTAAAGCAGAAGCATACTGACCCAGACTTCTTAGTCAACAAGTACAGTCATACTCAGTACAGTCATGTTGACAAAGGACACACAGTCATGCTGAGTAAGGATGCAGTCACATTGTGTAGAGACACAGTCATACTTTTACACAGTCATGCTAACACAGTCATGCTAAGTAGGAGACACATGGTCATGCTGGGAAACCCACAGTCCACAGAGAAACTCATGGTCACGTTGGGGAAAACCCATAGTCCACAGAGAAACTCATGGTCACATTGGGGAAAACCTATAGTCCACACTTGAGAGATAAACTCATAGTCACGTAGGCGAAAACCACAGTCCACACATGAAAGATAAAGCCACAATCACACTAGGGAAAACCACAGTTTACACATTAAAGACAAACTCACAGTCACATTGGGGAAAACCACAGTCCACACATGAAAGATGAACTCACAGTCACGCTGGGAAAAACCACAGTTCACACATGAAAAAGAAACTCATGGTCATGTTGGGGTAACACGCATATACAGTCACGCTGGAGTAACTCGTGGATACAGATACGCTGGAGATCACGCGGATATAATCATGCTGAAGGATCAAGCAGATACAGTCATGGTGGATACAAATACGCTGGGGATCATACAGATATAGTCCCGCTAGATGATCGCGCAGATACAAACACGCTGAAGAGGGACCACACAGACACAATCACGCTGGGGATCAACATGGATAAATCACGTTGATGAGGGATCACGTAGATATGAGATAAGCCACGTGGGTGCAGCGAAGAGGCCATGGGATAGAAGAATCATGTGGATGATGGAGTAGCAGTCGAACCCAGGTAAGTGAAGGATATGAATTGTTGTATATCTCTTGAAAGATACCCTTAGCCTTTTATATATAGGTTAGGGTGTTTAAATAAAACATCATAAAATACATTAGGTTAACTTTAGGAAAAGATAAAAATAAAGTGGTCCAAAATAAAACCATAAAGGTAAAATGGTGTAATGATAAAAAATGGTCAAAAGGTAAAATAAAAAGGTCCAATGGTTTTATTAATAAAACCATAAAATAAATAGACCAAAGGTTTAATAATAAAACCATAAACAGTAAATGGTCCAATGGTCCTTTCATAAAGTAAATGCACTTAGGATAATGTACCACAAAAATAAAACCCACAAGGTAAGAGTCATCATAACAAAGGTACATACAATAAGAGTGCTAGGACCAAGTAAGATAAAGGACCTGTTATCACGAATCTTGTAGATGCCCCGTGATGTGATCCTATTCAAGACAGCAGAGGAAAGGAATCTAAAGTCATGGCCTACCATATCCAAGACTTCCGAAAGAACTCAGATGTCACACCAGTCAAAGATACCGACACTTTGAACCTAGTAAGACTAAGCTCAGGGGGCGTCCCTAAGACCAAAAAACCCTAAAATTATGGATACGGAATAGACAGGCGAGGGAAACTTGGTTGAATCTGTTAGTTAACTGATTAATTATAGTTTGAAGCGAAAACTAAGAGATTCGGAGCATCCAAGTGAAAAGCCCTAAATTTTCCCTAGGGTTTATGTAGGAAAATTGGGATCTAGGGTGAATAGGTGAAATTAAGTGGAACTAGATACTCGTATTGATTGTTGGGTGCAAGATTAGGCAATTGGAGAAGAAACCAACAATACCCAGTTTATGGTTTGCTAAAAAGACCACTTTCCCCAAGGGGGGCATTTTTCCCTAGTAATAGGCGAGTGCTTTGGATGGGTAAATGGAGTCTGATTAAGGCAAAACTTTACATCTAGGGTTTTTATGTTAAACTAAATGTGGGTTTTTAATTTCGTAGCTTGCCGTAAGCTAGAACTCATAGATTTGCAAAACGAGGGTTTTAATGATATGGAGTGATGAGCAATGCATGTACATAAAATAAAAGAAGAGAAACTCACCTACGAGACGTACCTGGAATCTATATATGGATCGAGAAATGATGAGGAATGTCGATCTCCCGTCAAAATGAACCTTCCTGAGCAAGATCTTGGTGTAGCTATGTATCAGACAGTCACCCTTGCCCCCCCTTCAACCTGCTAGATCAGAGAAACATCAACCAATCAGACAAATGAATGAGATCTGCAAAATATGGAAAGGAAAAGAGAATAAAAAGTCATAAAGACAAAAATACTCCCTGAACTAAACACCCCGGAGCCAAGACAAAGGTAAGTTGCCCCACAAAATCGCCCCTCTCTCTCCTAGCGTGCCTCCTTCTCCTGCAAATGAAATGGGTAAAGGAAAAATGCAAGATCTATCCCGGATGAAGCTCAGTATGGAAGAAAAGCAATGCCAATCATCAAATCATAACATCCACAAGATACACAGATCAATAATCCCAAGCAAAAGATCTCTTTATTGATATTTCGGTGCCAGAGCTCATGAAATACAATGGGGGGGGGTCACCTCTCTTAGATAGTTTGAGAGAGAAATAAACCCTAACTTAATTTATCATCCAACGGTTGAGATTATAACATCATCAACAGTGGAGATCAAAATATATCAACTAATACATGGATCAAGTGACTATGTCAAAGAGGGGGTGCACTTTGCTCTAGGACGCCTCTCTAAAGTGAAATGTGACGAACATAACATAAGATATGACATGATACATCATAGGAGAGGGTCACTAGGGGCTTAATTCACCCTAGAACCCTTTCATAATATAAGATATAACAATGAAATACATCAATATCCAATTAGAGGGGGTGCCCCTTGGGGGGTTTTCCTCACTGGCTGAGCCATAAATAAATAATCCGGACATCTGCTGACTGAAAAATGTTGGAGGACTGTCCAAGATGCTAAGAAACATCATCTGTCAAAATTCGAAGCCATTTCCTTGACCCAGGAGGCCAAATCGATTTTCTTAGTGAAGTTCTAGTTTATTTACTGCTGGTACAATCCCTGGAAATTGATAAATCCATCATAACTCACTCCAGGATGCAAACTGGGGTAAACTGACTGCTCTGGAAGATATGGAGACCATAGTTTTAAAAATTGGAATTGGAATTAGAATCGGTCGAGGGTCAACTCGGAATGGGAATCGGAATCGGTCATAAATCGGCCGATTTGAATTTAATGAATCGGTTTGCTAAAAAATACATCAAATATTTAAATTTTAAAGAAAAACAACATTTTCAAGATTAAATAATTTAAATGGACAAGTTACAAATTTCAATATACACTTTCTCAATGATCAACAAGTTAAAGCAGATAAATGCAGCCTTGTATCATTCACTGTTTTGGCATAAAAGATATTATATGCAATACTGTGTGTTATTGTATGAATTAGATGTAGCAATGACTTCACAAGGAATAGTATTTAAAATTTTAAACACCTTGTGATGCACTTAAAATTCATTCATATATCACAATACAAGGTTGTTATATGCCAGATTTGTCTTCTTATAAGGGCTTTAGGATCTATACAATACTTTAACTGAGCACCAATTATGAATTTATGACATCCAATCCTACAATATCATTTAATTGACAGAGTTTCAGATGCAGAGTTTCAAAGTGCAGGAATAGTATTTAAAAGTTTAAACACCTTGTAATGCACTTAAAATTCATTACCAATCCTACAATATCATTTAATTGACAGAGTTTCAGATGCAGAGTTTCAAAGTGCATACCACATTAAATCAGCTCACTATTCAGATGTAAAGACTCAGAAGTAACACCATTGTCCAAACAAGTTTGTGTTTTTGTATATTCAATTTGCATTGATCTCATGTTTTTTGCAGTCCCATTGGCCATCTTTGGTCATTAGTGGACACTAATATCTAATTTAAATTCAAATAATGAGCTATATTTGATGCTAAAGTGAGATATTTTTATGATGACAGTGGACACTGACTAGAATTCTTCTTGCAGGATTTCTTGTATGGAAAACTTGATGCTAAACTTTAAAGTGAGATATTTTTATGATGACACTGGCCAATACCAAATCGGACCGGTCAATTGCTAACTCGGCCTGTTGGACCGGTTAGTTACCGAACTAGACTGGTTTGGTTACCAACCGGCCGGTTCGGTAACTAACCGGTCCTCGATCCGGTTTACCAATCGGTTTGACCCGGTTTGGTACCGAACCGGTGAACCGGCTGGTTTCGGTTCCAATTTTTCCAGTTTTTAAAACTATGATGGAGACATAGGAGAATATGATGGAGACATAGGAGAATGGTATAAGCGACTACTTAGTACTCATACCCCTTGGAACACTGCTCTGCTCTAGGAGAACCAAACATACTGCCATTTGGAATAAAAACAGATCATTTGGCCAATAATTAAGTGATAATAATCACTTTTCTAGAGAACTGGGGCCAAACTCTCAAAATCGAGAATACAGTATTGGTCCTGGGCATGTTTCGAACAAATATGGACCATGTTGTATTTTTGAGTCACTGCCTTGGGAAATGTGATTGACTTGGTCAACTGGTTTGACCAGGTCAAAGTACCCAAAATCAAAGTGAGATACTGTACTAGTATGATCCTGTCACATTCCAAGGTAAGACATGCTCCAATGATGTATATCAAAACCCAACTTGAGTCAGTTATTCATAATCATGGTGACCAACAATAATAATAATAAAATATACCTTTGCTTCTGAAAGATCTTAGAGTCTTCTGGAAATCTGCTTGCCTATGCCATACTTACATAGTGTAATCAATGTGCTATAGATGGGTGATGATGGACGAACCAGGATAAGGTAAAGGGGAAATGACTTTGACTCAGTGACCTATTCGACCGATAACTAATAAACTCTACCAAGGTGACATATGCATGACAGATAACAATAAGGGATGGAGGTGCCTCACAGATGGGTGAAGTACTTGGGTATGCTTCCCTCAGACTCTAGCAAGTTTTCCTTTGCAACCTTTTCGCAAATATAGGTAAACCTTCAAAGGCAGGTGCCTTGGAGGCCTTCTGGGTTCCAGTACTGAAAAAGACCCAGTCTTTCTAGACTAGTCTCACCCTGTGGCCCTATGAGAACCATTGAGCCGAACACTATACAAAGAGTGAGTGTTTATCCTTTGACCATTGACTTATTCAATATTTTTTCACAATTCATAAGATGGTAGCCAAACTACAAGAGCAGGTGCCCTAGAAAGCCTTCTGGGATTCCAGTAAATGACTAAGACCTAGACCCGCTGCCAGCAAGCAGTCCATAGCCCCGACGGGTTTGCCTCTCCCTGGAACCCCCGTGAAGGGAAAATTGAGCCTTACACTATACAAGGAATGAGTGCTCAACCTCTTGGCCACTAACTACCTTTTTTCAATATTTCATACTTTTGCATCCTTTAGATATAGCTTTGATGCGTTCCGATGCTTTAGTGTTTAGCAACACTATTAATGGTGGAGCACTTGTTTTGAGGACTTAAGGGGAACAACCCTACAACCCTGTGAACCCAACCACGTTGGCTAGGAAAAATTCTTCATAGCCTGAGACACATAGCAACATGGAGTCTATCATGCATAGTCATCAAAATGGGGAAAAGGTCTTCAATCTCACGAGTCTCTATTAGTCTTAGTCATGGGGTAGAAACAAAAATGGATGAACTTGATGGACGGGTACAAATGTTATGGAACCAACCTAGCACTAAGGGTTACATTTTGTTTGAGCATGGCATGGGCAACAGTCTTCACATTGGATTCCTTGATCAATCATAACATAGGTTAGAGCAATGTAGAATATATAAGCATAGGTCACCATAATCATCCTAACATGACAAGCACAAGTATCTGAGTTACATCACAGAGCAAAACTAAACCAAGGAAATATACCTGATCTCACCATGTATACCTGTCTCCAACTGATAAGCCCCTGACTGTGTGTACCAAATCCTAATCTGCTACTCTGCTGGAATGAACTAGATCATCACAAAAAGCATCTCAATGGATTCTTGAGTCTCAGCCCTGGCAAGGAAAATATCAATAACAAGGCTCTGAAGTGGAATGAAGTTGTAGAGATCCATGCTGATACCCCATGTAAAAGTAGCCTGAAATACAAAAAAGAGACAAGTTTGCATGTTGCATCATGAAAGCCTAGATGAAAATGTATATGTGATAACATGACCAAGAGTTAACCAAAGAGAGTCACAATAAAAATAACCCGCATACCCACAAGATCAAGGTGGATTGACATTTACTCTTTGCCTATAGGACCGACAAGACCAAGAACATTAAACTTTTCTCTCTCTCAAGGTACATGGTTTCATATATTTTATCATCACTGTATAAGGGGAAGATCCAAACCGGATGGTGCGATCCTTTGGTCCTAACTAATGCTCCTAAGGGTTAGGTGCTAGGAGCATCATCAAGGGGTGGCCAATCCCTTGAGAAACAACCTAGCAGTAACTGATTAGGAGAGAGGACATCTCACATCATTATCTTGGTTAACTTACCAAGATCCTCCATTCTTTAAAGAATGGCTCTCAGCCCTAGGCTGAGTTTCAGTCCCAGACTGAATCTTGTTGATCAACCACTTGGACCTTGATCAGGTCCTCCATTCTCTCGGAGAATGGTCCTCAGTACTAAGTTGAGCTTCAGTCCTAGACATAAAGTTGATCAACTGCCTGCAGGACTTGCTTGGTCCCAGACCAAGAGTCTACCTAGTCCCAGACCATGAATGTCTCTGCCTCTTCCTGCAGGATCTACTTGGACTTCGTGTCCTTGGTCCCAGACCAGAATACCCTAGAGTCACATAGGGACTGTAGCCTCGTGCTAGGGGCTTTTCCATGGCATCATCCTACTTGGTCCCAGACCAAGAACCCCAGGAGACTATTGGGGGCCCTAGGTTACCTTCTAGGGTCTTACTCTGTCCTAATTAACTAACTAGGGTACCATCCTCTCTGAGAATGGGTCTCGCAGCTGCACTAATTGTTATATTTTTAAAGTTTATTCAATATGATCTAGGATCTTATCTGAGAGAATAACATGCACATCAATAATCACAAGAGACAAGAGACATAAAGATTTTCCTTGGGGAAACCATAAAGGAGAAAACCCCGTAACTTCCTCAGATATAGAATGAGCACCAGTAGCAAAAGTAAAACCCATAAGTATAAGATGATTTTCAAGAGCTGCTCTCTTTCTCACTTGTGCGAGCTTGTCCTCTCTCTCTCATGCGCACTTGATGAGTGAGTGTGTGTTAAAATAGAGAGTCACTCTCTCTATTTATACCTATTTTTCACTTGACTTTTTCTCCTACTGGGCCGGCTTCTCTAGGAGAGTCTAATAACCCAATTGCCACTTATTTCTGGGGACTAATGCCCCAACATACAAAGGAGGGTTAACCTTAATGACTTTATATGACACAAGTACAATGATGGCTAATGAACTCCTACAACCAAGATTTATAAAGGTCAAACTCTGTAGTTCAAGTCCTTACTGTTACTTTGGCAACCCTTATATTAGGATCATTGTAGACTCTATCACCCTCAAAACATAGTTAGCTACAACCTAATCTCTGATACCATGTTGAATTTTTAGGGTTAGAGGAGGTTTTAACATAAGTAATAAACTTTAATGCATAACCATAATTATAAAATCAGATTCAGAATAGTACTGCTCTAATAAATTTAAACTGTAATAAAACAAACAAAATTTTCATCTCTTTCAACTTAACGCTCCATTAGTCACTGCGCTAAAGTTGGTCATCAAGATTCATCAAATGCCATGTACAGTAACAAGATGATAAAGTAATGTACAAGAGATATCAACAGTAAAGAATTATAACCAATATTTGAATCAACCTTTTACTCAAATATTTTAGATTTGATCTTGTCATTGAAGGTACAAGTCAACTGGGTAAACAATTATCGTACCTTGAGAGAGAGCTGAAGAGGTTTAAAGCAGAAGTGTACTAACCCAGACTACTTAGTACAGTCATACCCAGTACAATCATGCTGACAAAGGACACACAGTCATGCTGAGTAAGGATGCAGTCGCATTGTGCAGAGACACACAGTCATACTTGTTGTTCTCCTATTGCACACTAGCAGCAGAAACTTTCCGAAAGCTATCTCCTCACTTGAGAAAGTGGGAGAGGTGTGACCTTGGGGGTAAGCACAGAGCTAGGTACTGTCACCTACTCCTAGCTCCTCCGTTTAGGCTAACTCCTAACGAAGCCAAGGGGGGTAGTCCCTACAAAAGAGTTTCTATGGCTCTTAAGTTGTTTAAGTGCTTTTAATGGTTACGGATGTGGATGGGTGTTGTTTAGGAGTTATTATGATGAAATATGTTTTTTTATTATGAATTCTGAACACATGTTTTTTTATTATGAATTCTGAACACAAGACAAAGCAATCCACATTGCTATCACAAAAATTAGAAGATTCCTCTCTCGATCGGAGGAATGAACATTTTTGTCGGAGGTACAATAATAAAATACAAATACAATATAAAATATACAAGTGAATATCTTCCGAAGTTACAATTACATTAACACTAACTTTAACACTCCCTCTCAGCAAGAGGGGCATTCTCAGCACATTGATAACATACTGCAGCATGACATGGTGATCACTCATCTCGATGTGTACCAACCTGCCATCAAATACAGGGTTTCTTGAGAGCTTCAAACAACTCTCCATCTCAGCACGAAGCATGATCTCATAGATCCTCTTGGAAGTTATAGCTGACTTCCTCTGATAGTTGAGAATCACTTTCCACATGTCATCTTTCCAAACCTATTGTTTGGTTGACTCCCTATAATGAGTTTAGACTGAATCAGTGACATGGTTCCCATTGGAGCGAGATTGAATCCTTTCAATAGTTTTCTTAAAGAGATCAAATGAAGGCTGCTTGGCCTTCTCCCTTCGCTTCTCTAGGCGAGAAGTCTTATAGACTTCCATCTCTGAGTCATTGAAGGACTTATGGAAGATCACATCTATACTTTCCTTTTCTGCAACCCCACTCAGTGGGGGACTGAAGAGCACAACTGGCTCCCTCTTGATCTTTGAACTCACCAGTTCCATTCTACCAATAACAAAAGCCTGACAGCTTCTCTAGGAGGATGAACATCCAACATAATTGATCCTGCATCTTGTGGAGCCTCTTGCTCCCTCTGTACCTGAGCACTCAGCTCCCTCTTGAGTTGTGCATTTAATTCTAAGCATAAATAGGATTTGCAAGCATTCATTACTTGTCACATCATCCTCCTCTATAAGTTAAGTTTGATTGTCATCAATAGCCCATATCAATTTCACATAGTAACATGATCTTATGTACAAAGCAACTATCTCAATGCTATCAAGATTAAATCCACATGTCATGACAATAGAGAGAATCAACATAAGTTGGGATAGAAATTCTTCCCTCTTTATTTCTTCCCTTTTGCAAACAATTACATTGTGCATCCTATTGAACATATACCCTTAAAGGTGTCAACCATCATATAGTCTTTATGCAAATGTATTAGCACAATCTTGGTCATGATCCTAGGCATGAAATAATTCTAAGATTCTTTGCACTTCATATTACATTGATCGATTCATCACAATCAATCGTTCTACATTAATGTCCTTTAAACTTGAGCATTTACTTCCTAAATATCATTCTTATGCATCATCACACTTGTTAGTACAACATAATCCAAAATATGATCATGATCATGAACTCTCACTTCCTTGTACTTAACAATTCTTGATCACATCCATTAATGAGTCATAAAACCCTTTTGCACAAAACTATAAGGTATCGTAAATAATTAAGTAAGCTTTCTTACTTATCATTTACCTCTTCAAAATCCATTTTCTGACATAACACTTGTCAGTACTACTGATACATCTCTTTGTTCAATTGTCTAGTCAATTAACCAATAGATATTTTACCATCTTTATCACTTTGATGGCTAATGAACTCCTACAACCAAGATTTATAAAGGTCAAGCTCTGTAGTTCAAGTCCTTACTGTTACTTTGGCAACCCTTATATTAGGATCATTGTAGACTCTATCACCCTCAAAACATAGTTAGCTACAACCTAATCTCTGATACCATGTTGAATTTTTAGGGTTAGAGGAGGTTTTAACATAAGTAATAAACTTTAATGCATAACCATAATTATAAAATCAGATTCAGAATAGTACTGCTCAAATAAATTTAAACTGTAATAAAAAAAACAAAATTTTCATCTCTTTCAACTTAACGCTCCATTAGTCACTGCGTTAAAGTTGGTCATCAAGATTCATCAAATGCCATGTACAGTAACAAGATGATAAAGTAATGTACAGGAGATATCAACAATAAAGAATTATAACCAATATTTGAATCAACCTTTTACTCAAATATTTTAGATTTTATCTTGTCACCGAAGGGACAAGTCAATTGGGTAAACAATTATCGTACCTTGAGAGAGAGTTGAAGAGGTTTAAAGCAGAAGTGTACTGACCCAGACTACTTAGTCAACAAGTACAGTCATACCCAGTACAATCATGTTGACAAAGGACACATAGTCATGGTGAGTAAGGATGCAGTCACATTGTGTAAAGACACACAGTCATACTTGTTGTTCGCCGATTGCACACCAGCAGCAGAAACTTTCCGAAAGCTGTCTCCTCACTTGAGAAAGTGGGAGAGGTGTGACCTTGGGGGCAAGCACAGAGCTAGGTACTGTCACCTACTCCTAGCTCCTCCGTTTAGGCTAACTCCTAACGAAGCCAAGGGGGGTAGTCCCTACAAAAGAGTTTCGATGGCTCTTAAGTTGTTTAAGTGCTTTTAATGGTTACGGATGCGGATGGGTGTTGTTTAGGGGTTATTATGATGAAATATGTTTATTTATTATGAATTCTGAACACAAGACAAAGCAATCCACGTTGCTATCACAAGAATTAGAAGATAGACAATAATTTGAGAACTCACGAAATGATAAAGCATTCACAGATATAAACTTTTAATCAAAATATCCAATTGACAAATGGCCTAGGTTATCAATAGTGCGTAAAAGAAAGAACCAGTGCCTATGGAGTTAACTTATCAAAGATGCTTCGATTGTAAAGATGATGTGAACCTCAAAATAATGCCAGTGAATGTTTATTGCACTTAATCTTGGTTAATTTTAAAGTTTTTAGATGATCTTGCTTAGGGTTTCAGCGAAAGGTATCAAGAGATCGATCGGGAAAATCTTTCGAGCTACTCCGTTCGAGACATGACGGCATGCCCAGTATCCCAAGCTGGTTTTGCGAAGACTGACCACCTAGTTGAGACTCTAAACAATGGGGAGTTCCGGTGCCCTTACTAGGTGTTGTCTACCGATCGCACACCAGCAGCAGAAATCTAATGAAAGCTATCTCCTCACTTAGGAAAGTGGGAGAGGTGTGACCTTGGGGGCTGTTGCCCACCTATTTCGACTAGGTGGCAACTCCATGTACATGAAGATGTACATAGTTGTACAAATTGTACCTTGGAAAATCTGAGGATTTTTTTCACTTCTGCAGGGCAATTGCCCCTTTGTAAAACGAAATGTCCGCTCTCCTGCGTGGGAAAATTAATGTAATTATATGTACTAGTATGGGTCATATGATATGGATGCCACACCATGGAACTGGTTGTTAGGGAAGTCCCCTCATCAAGTGTTTTTTCCCTTTCCAATTAATCTTGTTGTGTAAACGAGTTTAATCGGTTTGGTTTTTCACTCAAAATCCTTCAAAGTGGTGACGGGCGTTCTACTAGTCAAGTCCATGAGGTGGAGATTGATTGAGAAGAATGTAAAGACAAATACCTAGATCTAGTGGTGGAGATTTAACCTAGATCTAGATCTAATCTTGGCCGTTGATCTTCAAGGGGTTGGGGTCTTCCTCAACTATATAATGAGGGTCTCACTCCCTCATTTGACATGATCTCTCATGCTATTGTTATGCTGCCGGAATATTTCTCCTTACTCTCTCATATTTTCTTGCCACATTTTTGTATTGAAGCTTTGCCCTAGTTGGGCCATTTAATAGAAGAATTCTTTGGAGGGACATTGTGCTGCAGTCTACATTTTTCATGATCCATTTCTTGTGAGGTAACTTGTATATTTTTTAGTTTTGCATATTTGTATTAGTCTAGTTAGCTCTCCATAAAGTATTTTGTGGAGAGATTAGAGAGTAAAAGTATTTTTACTCTCTTTTGTGAATGGTTTAACATTTTTTCTTCAAAGTATTTTGTAGGGATTGTTAGACATTTATCACTAGGCTTACAATTTTTTGCAGATCTAGATTTGTTTGCAGATTTTCCAAGCAAGGATAGCTCTCCAAGGGTTTCGTTTCTGCAAAATTTCAATTCGGCCATTTCTTTTTTGCCTCCTGAAACTGAGTTTTATTCACTGTATAGTGGATATAACCCATGTTTTAGGGCCCCCATCTATTATATATTAGTATAGGCTTTTATTTCTGCTGTTTAAACATCATTTAGGTGGATGGAAACTCATTTTCCAGCCCTCTAAACATCATATTTCTGCCATTTTATACACTCAGATTTTTGCTGTAAATAATTTTTTCTGGGTACTAATTTTTTCTGATAATCTCTTAGTGTTTACTGTGATTTCCAGCGAACATAGCTTGCTGGTTTGTGACAGGTTTTGCACAGGTGAAGGAGAGGTGCTGCCCAAATAGGCCCAGAAATACATCAACCTTCAATCGGTTCCAAAAGGGGTTCAAACCCTCACCTCTCTCTCTTATTTTCTGATATTTGTAAACTCCAACGAGAAGTTCTCTTGGGGTATTCTACAAAAGTTTAATAAGCACTTATAATCTATATATAAATAGATTAGGAAGTAGAGTAGGAAGTAGAATATTAGTTGCTTAGATTCATTTCATTGCAAGTTTATTTCTGTTCACCCACCTATCTCTGTTACAGACCACCATCTCTGTGACATAGATTGCTGTGCGGTTAGGCATTGCTTTAGTTAGTTGTATTTTCCTTTTTCAAGTTTTATTTTCAGTTTAAAGGGTAATTATACAACCCATCTATCCTGTGTATCCTCTATCCACTTGTCATCTCCCTTTAGGGACTTCAAGTTGGATATGAAAAGCAGGAGAAGTGGGGGCTTAGGTAATTAAAACAACTTTCGTTTTTACCTACTACAAATCAAACACATTTTATTTTTCAAGTCCAAGATCAAATACCAGCACCTCCCATAAGGGATATCGCTTGGTTGATCTTGTTGATCGTTTTAAAATAAACATTGCATGCTAATCACCCAGATAAAATTTACTTCTAAAATTTACCAACAACAACTTCCCATTTTCTGCTCCTCTACTCGTTTATCACCCTTCGGGGTACTCACGAGATACGACAGGGGATAGGGAAGTCTTAGTTTAATAGGCATCCATCTAGTAATTTTCCTGTTAATTAAAAATAGTGACCTTGGAGGCGACAAGGGGTAGTAGACCGAGGGGGGTCTCTAGGCGTTTTACGTCCTCCTTGTTGAGCACCAGGCCATTGGGGTTTGACCTGTGAGCTACGGGTGGGCTTTGCTCCCACTTTGTTGAGCGCAACAGCATTCCTTCTTTGACTTGAGAAGCACTAGATCAGGGTAGTCACACCACCGGTTCTAAAACTTAACTTCAAGAAGAAAAAATTTAATAAAATTTATTAAAATAAACCAAGAGACATTGCAAAACCGGTTCTACA
>LPNX010516381.1:0-21900 GCA_001517045.1 Pseudotsuga menziesii | reverse complement strand
CTCATGAATGGTTATTAAAAGAAGATGCCTACCTCAAGATTCTTTAAGCCTCACGTGAAGTCTAGTTGTTGTTTCAATTTTCATCATGCTAGGAATAGGCTATTCAGTTTCGGTGAGAGCTCTGGATTAACATCGACAACAGTAAAACCCTGATTGTGATGAAGGCAATAATTTCATATGCACACGTGAACTTTGGATAATATTAAAAAAAAATCTTGGTGAATGAAATAAATTGAACACAATTTGAAAACTATAGTGTCATCATGTTAGTGCACTTGATTAAGCATCCTATTTTGACAACCTCTTGAAGACTTTATTCAAAAGTTCAGATACTCTCTTTGACAACTAAATACGTAGATGTTCTCTTTTACAGCAAAAATAAGGTTATTAAACATAATTTGGATTGAAAATATTTAAGTGCACATAACAAGATACATGGACTCAAAATTGTTTTTAGTTAATGTTGTTTCCATATGGTACATTTCATCTTCATAAAGCTATTGTCTAAATTGTTGTCTTTGGTTATTTCAGTGTGCATTTCAACATTTTAATGCAGCATTCTGAATCTTAACCTCCTTTCTTAAACAATCTAGTACATTTTTTTTCTGTACATTTCCTAACTGTTTACAATGCTGAGAGTCAAATTGTTATTGATATGTTGTGCAGGACCTCTAACCCTCTAGAATCTAGACATGTATGCATGACCAATTAAAATGTTAAGAATGACCAACCAGTTTGAATTGGTGTTTTAACATTACTTAAAGGAAAAAACAAATAAAGTGGGAAGGCTAGGTTTACCATTTGTAAGGAGACTACTATTATCCCCAAGAAAGAGAGAGAGAATTAGTTAATTATTTTGTCCCACAATAGACCACAAATATCAAAACATCGTCAGTGTAGAAACCACTTGTCACCAATTAGATGCCTTCCAATATTCCAATAAAGTGCCTAATCTCCTCAATAGACCCTTATCCAAGTTCCGTTCCATTTTAGATATCAAATGTGTAGCCTATGAGGATTGGAAATCCCAATATTATATAGAACTTTACTTTGGTTTGGTCATGGAATCCATCCAACAACCCACTGTGGTCAATCAAAGCCCTTTCCTAGACTACAAAGATCAAGATGGCTTTCTTTATAAGTTGAATCAATTGTGTGTTCCAGCTAGATCAACTTGCCTTCTGCTTATCAAGGAGGCCCATTCTTCATCCCATGAAGGACATTTTGGTGTGCAGAAAATTATGTTGCACATGCACAAGACATTATTGTGTTACTTTAATAACTCTAAAGACTTCCCAGATGCACTATTTCCTTTAACATTTCCTGGATCATTGGGCTTCGATGCAAGCTTCAAATTTGAAGCCTTCAGAGCCCTTCAAAGGCCATTTTAAACGCCATAGAAGGCCACAATGAATTTTACCATGCAAAAAAAATTTAGTTTCATTTCCAGCACTTCAATAATGAAATTGAGTAAGCCCCGATAAATTTGCAATAGAAGGGCAGCTACAAAATTTGCCTATCTAGGGATTCAATGGACTATGGGAGAGTTGGGACTCAGAGTCTTCCCAAGTGCCCTTGAATAGTTGGATCATGGATGTGGATCTCAATCCCAATCAAAACGGACCACAGTGGGCCACTAGGCTTCCTAGTGCCAAGTTCAAGTCGGTGACTCAAGATTGTGACTCACGATTCGATGTTCACTTTCAAAGCATTTACTGGCATTAGCATGCATTACTGATTCACCAACTTCATTAAATCTTGGTATGAGATGATGCCACCTGCCAACTCGATTTTCCATCTGTCATCTTATTGTTCATTTAGTCACATGATCTCACAACTTACAAGTCACTTGATTATTTGAGTATATGATGTGAAATTAAATACTCATATGAGTCATATCTATGGATGGTGACTTGATTTGATAACCCTCCACTGTCAAGGCTCCGTAAGGAAAAAACTAATGGTATTGTTTTTGGGGTTACGACTTGGCAAGTTGCAATTTACAATACATTGAGCAATCTTTGCTAGATTTGAACCTAACCCAGTTCAATGCAAGGTATGAAAGTTTCTAAACCAGGGTTTCACCCAGTGCTAGACATTTCTATTATGACCACCACAAGATTGGGATGACGGATCGTTGGTAGCATGCTAGTAGCACACCTCCCTTTGTTTGTGCTCATGAATCGTATCCTATACTAGTTAGTCCAAGGTTCTAGGATTTATTCAAATTTCCATTCATTTACTGGGGTCAGAATCATTTGAATCAGCACTCCTAGTCTCCCATGGCCCACCTAGGACGCTAAGTCTACCTGTCTCATCGGAGCAAGGGGGTTAGGTAGTAGAGACAAAGGTAACTAGAAAGGAGGGCTAGCTAGAGAGAATGGTTGTACAATATGCATATAGTCTTCTCTAAAATAAACGAAATAATTTGTCATATACCTAACTGAATATTATCATTACTTAATTTGTTAGGATGCTTACATGGTAACTCTTGCGCCCGAGCTATTTATGAGGGTTTCCTATGTCTACAATGGCTACGATTTAGAGAGGCTCATTCCCATCATTATAGCACCAGTGGGTTTCTCCTGCAAATATCGCTATTATGTCTCCCCTCCTCACTCACCTCACCTTTTGACTTGATTCCTCTTCTTCTTCTTCTTCTTCCTCCCATGGGCTCTCTGATCTACGCCCTGAGCACCCTCATAATGAAGAATGATCTCTCAAATTCTCTGGAAACCTCGAGAAACAATACCCAGATTTCCCTCACCTGCATAGATATATCTATGTTATGTAGAAGCAATTATAAAATTATTTTTTTGTAATCATGTGAAATACACAAACATGTATTCGCCTACCTCGGGCAAGGTAAACAAACTCAGTAGCATCGATATATTGTGGAATTGAGATGGCATTGCTTCCAATAGTCTTTCTATAGAAGGAAACGGTTTCACACTCTAATTCCTCGTTGTCTTCTGTGGTGGGTAACTCAAAGGTTCCACCTTTTTCACAGGTAGGAGCAAGAGAAGCAAAGGTAGAACGTTGGGTAGGCTGGATTGAGCTCCCCCAAACTTAAAGAGATTGGTGAAGTCTGTGAAAAAAACATTATTTTGGGTTTACAAGTATAGGACAGTCGGAGGTCGACACTCAAACTCTCAACTCTCCAATTCTATGCTTTAGTGTCTCCCTAATTTATATTTCCTCCAGAAGATTATGCAGAGCTAAGCTGTCAACTTGGTTGTCGTGAATTTACAGGTATGTATAGCATTTTACACTTGTGTAACATTTTATATGTGGATAAAAGTTAAATGTGTTTCTTATTGGAGTTCCTTTTGGTTCTATAAATATAAGGGTTTAAAATTTCTCTATCCAAAATGTTGTTTGAAATTTGTAGTGTATTATGCGATTGCATTTCCGCCAGACTAAGTCTCGAATACTCAATAGATGTAACCTTAAAAAACCCACTATTTAAATGAAATCAGAACCAAAATAATGTATACTTTTCATAGTCTAGGACCACAACTTCGTTTGGGCGGAGGAGCAAGAAGAAAGAGCCTTGTATTTGAGTTCCAAATCTATTAATTTTATTTATCTGTCATGAATTGTAAACATTAGGTTGAAAGAAAGAACAATATTTGAATATAAGTGTTTGAATTGTTCCAATTTCCTTAATGAAATCCAATAGTTGAAAGGATACAATATTTAACAACCGACACTATAAATGTTGTAGCCTCTGACCCCTTCGTTTTCCTGTCAGCCTTCTAATACTGGAAACAAGAAATACAAATTGTCTACCAATATCTCTAAACAAGGGAATCCCTCAATGGACGTTCATGAATGAGGGACTAGGAGTGCAATGATCTAGCAAAGAACGTGATTTCAACATCCTCGTTGTCACAAACCTCCCAAATGTGTGTTTATGATGTGTCTTCCTTGTTGACTTTGGTAGAAACTAGACACCCAACTTGTAGTGATATTTGTTGGAGAATTTAAAGTTATTCCTTATAGTGGACTAATAAATACTTAATATTTTCAATAGGGCTGATAAAAGCGATATAGATTTGAGGGACTATCCATAATCTACCTAAAATTGGGGATTTTGTTTTATCAATGACCTAACAACCGAGTATTTCACGGACTGAATAGAATTGTCCCTTATCTAAGTTCAATAAACTATATGCTCCAGAGACTAGGAGAGTACATGGTTTACCTCACTAATTCCATGTAAATGTTGAATCACTCAAGATTTCTTCTTATTATCATTTTTTTTCTATACACTGTTTTTAATAAATAATACAATTTTGTTGTACACTTACAATTTCAAATCAAAAGAATGATTTATTTTTACATGTCAACATTGAAGAGTTCAATTTCTCACAACCCTTGAAAGTGAAATGGGACCCTACCCTTCAAATTTGATCCCTGAATACGATTCGAAAGAAATGAATCCACAATTGATAAATATATTTATTTATTATTAAATCAAACTTCCCTTCTAAAACCTAGCCGGGAAAAATCGAAGAGTACTGTTGCCGGAATATTCTTGCCGGCGTATTTTGTTCTCCAAATATATTATAATAAACCATTAAAAAATATGTTGTCTAAAATATATATGACTACACTGTTACACTGTTGAAATCGTCATTTTCATTTTCTACACGCTTTCGAAATTCCGAGGGGGAAGTACTGTAGGCATTTGGTTTTCCACGTTGCTGAAATGCCCAACAAAAATGGATGGAAAGTCATGAAAGGTACATTTTGTTCTTTGAAATGAATGAATTATATGGAAAAAAGATGCACCGACTTTTCATTTGTGGTTGGTAGATGACGGTCGGGCGCCTGTTACCTTCCGGCTCATGTGTATTTGACTGAAAGAATCATTCTCCTTTCACTTATATTATGCCATTCCACTCGAATTTCCGGTAGTCAGAAAATGAAGTTCTTCACAGCGTTCAAATCTATTCTAATGAGAAAATGCAGCGTTCAAATCTATTCCATCAATTCACAAAATTTGATTTCAAACATAACAGAGAGAAACAGCTTCTGAATGGCAACTACAAATGACAAGAAGCTATACATAATTCTGGATAAATTGAAGCACATTCAGAAACATGTTTGGTTGTGAACGCCTGGTCAAATTCGGGAATGAAATAATTTATGGACTTTATTTATCTATCAACATCTGTAACTTGCAGCGCCAACGGTGTCTATTACCATGTTATGGCAGGCTGAAGGAACCGAGGGAGTATAACCGCTCTTTGGAAGCTTATCATCCAGTAACGCTGCTGCATCAATGGTGGCCGTTTCTTGAATATACGCAAATTCAGGCATATTATTGGTATTGGAGTTGCTCTTAATTTGGGTGTGAGCAGTGACTTGGTGGAGGAAATTAGGCAGCCTGGAGCACCTTGCTCTTGGAAATCCCGCAGAGATTACCAAAACGCATATGATGATCAAGCGGTACATCACGGTGGCTGCCATGGTAGAATTTGAATAAACACGTACGTATGTACGGTCTCCGCTTCAATGGAGTGGACAATATGGACGCAATCCACTCTGTTTGTTAAATAATAATAAACTGATCTGTTTCTCAACTTAGATGCAATGAGAGCTTAGAGCTTAGCTCGGAATATAACAGAGAGATGTTGGCAAAGTGAATGATTAGAAACTGGAACCAGAGGTGTATTTATAAGTGCTTCAAAACCCATAGTTTGACGAATTGCTTCAAACCAATAGTTCACGAATTTGACGATGGTAAGTCCAACAATCCAACAATACATAGGATATTAGGATGTGATCTAAGTTTATCAGCGAAAGCTTTGACTGGTTATAATTCAACACAATATATTTAGTATTGATTAGACGCGGGTGTTTTGACTTTGACAAAGTCAAATGTGTTATTTTTAGATGGAATAGATATCGTGACTCGCGAAATCGTGTCCACTAAACTAAAATAGTATCCCTTTGTCCTATTCTCCTCAGTTAATTTCATTCTTTTTCTTGATTAATTTATGTTGTAAAATTATTAATCACAATTCCAAACTAATATAAATTTAAATTTTTCTTAATTAATTTCATTCTTTTTCTTAATTAATTTATGTTGTAAAAATATTAATCACAATTCCAAACTAATATGAATTCTAATTTTTATTAGTTAATTTTTAGAACACATTATTAATAAAAATAAATCAATGGATTTTAAATTAGAATTATCAGCTTAAATCAAATGATCATGGTATAAATATGAGGTCTTGGTAGGCAATATTTTATTAAGTCTGTTAATGATGATGATGATGATTGGAGAATAAACTATAATATAAAAATGATAGAATATATTGTCCTATATATTAGGAATAATGAGGGTTTAATTATGGTGTATGACAATACAAGTAGTGAGAGTCTATTTTATTACATTTTGTGTAAAAGCTATATAAGAGAGGTAGAGGAAACTCTCTCCGCTCTTAGTAGAGAAGAGTTAAGATATATCTATGATAGCCCATGATACCCCTAGGTGCATTCATAGGGCCTACACCATGGCACATGGGTAAGTTCGGAGGATTTGAAGACGAGACTTTTTATTTACAACCATTTGCAACATTTCAACTTTACTACTTGCTCTGCCCCAACACAAGCCTCCATGATAGTGATATTGTCAAACACTTTTAGTATATTTAATATCAAAAATCTATTAAAATTGTTTTAGGAAACCTTTTTTTTATTAAATTTTAAATGATTATCTCTATTATCCTTGCAATAGGGAAATAATAAAAGCATTGATTTTATGGGTATGGAAAACGAAAGTAGTGATGCTAAGCATGCTTAGAAATCCTATGGTTTAGAAGATGCTTGAGATATATTTAGCATGCATTCATTTTTATTTGAAAGGTTATAACCGCCCAGTTCATTCATAGTTACATGCATTTAAAATTTGAAACTATGACATTGTAATTTTGGATTGCTATTTTCATTTTCTTTACTTTTTTCCTTTCACAATTTTTCTTCAAGTTTTTCAAGATGTCACACTCTAAATCCAATTTTATCCATTTCGAAATCACAATTTTATCATTTTTATTAAGTATTTTCCCAACTCACATATAAAAAAATAGAAAAAAAATAATAAAGCAAATATAAAATACAAAGAAAACAATGATGCAAACATAGAATAGAAAGAGAGACTATTTGCTTTTAGTTATAATAGTTTGGAGAAATGAAACTTGTAAAATTTCTAGCCTAAGTATGGACAAAAATGTTATATATATATATATATATATAAATATAAGGTTGTTAGAATTTATATTATAAAGGGGTTGTCCAAAATATAAATAGCATAAATACACATAGAGTTTTTTAAAAATATAGCTTCATTGAGTTGAAATAGCATATATGATTTTTCCAAAAATAAAAAAAATAAAAACATGGTTAGAAACCTTTCTACAAAACCTAAAACTATATAGTCATGCATATTGTCTAAGTAACCATATGCTAGTAAAAACCATGAAAAGGTGATAATTACACTTTGAGCTAGCTTCCTCCATGTACATCATCTCAATCCATACCACGATCTCGTTAGATATGTGACTCACAAAAATATTAAATAACCATGAGCAAATTCAAAAGAAAGTATTACAGTGCATTTATAAGTCACTTACAATCTTGTCATATTTCATATGTTGCTCTTTCAAACTTCTTTCCTTGCCATCTTACTTATTCTCTTGTTTTTCCATATGGATGTGTGGATATTCTATGGCTTGCTTCATCCCTTCCAGCTCACTATCTATTCTTCTTAGGATTTTTTTTTACTTTTGCATTTCACTCTCCCCCATTCATGCTAGAAGAAGCGTAATCCATACTAGGGAGTTAGGCAGAAGCAAGAGAAGGTCCCACCTTTTTCACAGGTAGGAGCAAGAGAAGCAAAGGTAGAATGTTGGGTAGGCTGGATTGAGCTCCCCTGAACTTAAAGAGATTGGTGAAGTCTGTGAAAAAAACATTATTTTGGGTTTACGAGTATAGGACAGTTGGAGGTCGAGACTCAAACTCTCAACTCTCCAATTCTATGCTTCAGTGTCTCCCTAATTTATATTTCCTCCGGAAGATTATGCAGAGCTAAGATGTCGACTTGGTTGTCGTGAATTTACAGGTATGTATAGCATTTTACACTTGTGTAACATTTTATATGTGGATAAAAGTTAAATGTGTTTCTTATTGGAGTTCCTTTTGGTTCTATAAATATAAGGGTTTAAAATTTCTCTATCCAAAATGTTGTTTGAAATTTGTAATGTATTATGCGATCGCATTTCCGCCAGACTAAGTCTCGAATACTCAATAGATGTAACCTTTAAAAACCCAGTATTTAAATGAAATTAGAACCAAAATAATGTATACTTTTCATAGTCTAGGACCACAACTTCATTTGGGCGGAGGAGCAAGAAGAAAGAGCCTTGTATTTGAGTTCCAAATCTATCAATTTTATTTATCTGTCGTGAATTGTAAACATTAGGTTGAAAAAAAGAACAATATTTGAATATAAGTGTTTGAATTGTTCCAATTTCCTTAATGAAATCCAATAGTTGAAAGGATACAATATTTAACAACCGACACTATAAATGTTGTAGCCTCTGACCCCTTCGTTTTCCTATCAGCCTTCTAATAATGGAAACAAGAAATACAAATTGTCTACCAATATATCTAAACAAGGGAATCCCTTGACGGACGTTCATGAATGAGGGACTAGGAGTGCAATGATCTAGCAAAGAACATGATTTCAACATTCTCATTGTCACAAACCTCCCAAACATGTGTTTATGATGCGTCTTCCTTGTTGACTTTGGTAGAAACTAGACACCCAACTTGTAGTGATATTTGTTGGAGAATTTAAAGTTATTCCTTATAGTGGACTAATAAATACTTAATCTTTTTTATAGGGCTGATAAAATCGATATACATTTGAGGGACTATCCATAATCTATTTAAAATTGGGGATTTTGTTTTATCAATGACCTAACAACTGAGTATTTCACCAGCCGGACAGAATTGTCCCTTATATAAGTTCAATAAACTATATGCTCCAAGGACTGGGAGAGTACATGGTTTACCTCACTAATTCCATGTAAATGTTGAATCACTCAAGATTTCTTCTTATTATCATTTTTTTTCTATACACTATTTTTAATAAATAATACAATTTTGTTGTACACTTACAATTTCAAATCAAAAGAATGATTCATTTTTACATGTCAACATTGAAAAGTTCAATTTCTCACAACCCTTCAAAGTGAAATGGGACCCTACCCTTCAAATTTGATCCCTGCTTCAATGCAAACTGTGGCCTTCGTGCTCCGATACTGATGTATGAATGAATCAAGATTGTTTTCTAAAATAGTCACGTTTTCATATTATCTTTAACATAGTAAATCAAGCTTCAGTCAGTTCAAGATGTGATGCGCATTCCACGAGCCAAATATTGTGGGAATGCTGAAATTTCAGAATAAGCAGCTGGCACAATTCTTTCCCACACCATTATAGTGTTTAAAGTAGATCTAAATTCCATGGACAGTCCTAAGCCATTCCAAAACCAAGCGTTCGAATAGATCTAACCCTGATTTTACTTCCATGGACTCGGGCTTCCTAAACCTAGATTCAAGCCGCTCAAACTAAAACCAGTTCTCTGATCCATTGGCTTCTAAGGGCCCTCCGAAAATTATTTATTGAAGTTAAATTTCAGCAATCATCAGCATTTGGCTTATATTTAGTCTAATTTCAGTGAAAGGGATATGATGTTTAAACCCTTATCGCAGGGACAGTTTGATGTCAGCGAAAGATAGAAGTTTTTGAAACCCCTTTTCCAGAGACATTCTAATTTCAGTAAATGAAGGGCGCATATAGAGAAAAAAGTTAGAAACTTACTGCTATCACCGATTAATAGCAATTTTATGAGATAATCGTAATCTGCTCGACCTCTCGCCTTTCCCGAAGCCATTACTGAGACCCTGAGCTACGCTTTAGAAGGCTTTCAACCCACCTTTTCAATCCTTTTGTCTAAGCCAGCCAAATTCAGAGCTATATCAAACCTTAAGAAAACCCTAACGAAGCGTACAAACCAAAGACGGATTGAAGGCAGCAACATAGAAACAAATGAAATTGCTGACTCAAATGTCGCATTCCTCCTTCCCTTCCTGTGCGAGCTAACCCTCGGATCAAATTCCATGGGACGACGGAGGATTTGAGGCAGACACAAAGGAAACTCTGGATCGTCTCGTTTAAAAAGCTGTGACGGGGTTTGATCCTGAGACCTGTTTGAGTATTTTACGATGAAAAACACCTCCCTCTTTCTCCTATGATGCCCAAAACAAACTCACAGTGGATGCAAAGAAACGGACAAAGAGACCGAGACCTTTTCCTTAACTAGCATCTAACCCAACTACGCTTAGCGTTTAAACAGTAGTTGGAATCGGAGCCAACCGCAATCACCGCCCCAAAGAATTTTCCAACCCAGTTCTTCGCATCTTTCCCTGGCATGGATTTGGCTAAGCATTTGAAGAGATATGACGGTCTAAGGATGCGGAGAATAGGGGATGATTTAAGACCATTGGATTATGTCGAGAGTTTAAAAAAAAATATTAATCTAAAATGAAATCTTCTTATGTTGGGGTTTTTTAATAAATGTGTAATGTAATGAATATTTTATAAAATACAAAGAACTTCCATTTCATTATTAAAATTATCATGAAAGGCTACTAGGAATTTGTTCACTGTTTATGATTATGTTTAGTGTGTTTAAATGATCATGATGTTTTAACTGAATGGAGTACAATGTAGTTTAATCATTTTATTTTATTTTTAAATTATTTACATTTATATAAATCTATTTATATTATTTTTTTTTGAAGTTTATTAAAGTATAAATAAAATTAAATATACAATTCTTTGATATCTTTGATGGGAAATGTAGTTGAATAATTAGTAAATAATTAAGTTTTTGAAGTATTTATTCATTTTAATAATTTTAATTTAATGAAATATATTTAAAAATGGTTTAAAAAAAATTGACAAAAACGGTTACATTATATTAAACTCATAATAGAGATAAAGGGAAGAAATACAACAATGTGATTTTTTTAAAAATGAGATATTAATGGTCAGCCTCTTCTCCTACAATCATGTTCGAACATTACCTCAAACAGATGGCCAAAAGACATTTAAAATTATTTCCTAAGGAGGAATAACTGAGGATAAAAGATGATTTACATACATCTCATTCTTACTTAGTACCATTGACTTATTGGCAGCTTGATCCGCCAAGTCATTTAGCTCATAGAGAATATGAAAAAACTCTAATTGATGAAAGGTCTTAGAGACAAACTTAATTCTTTTAATCATTCTAGCCAACCTTAATTTTTGGCACTGACTTGCTCCATTCATCGCCTGGATTATTAAACAGGAATCTCTAAAGACCATGGCTTCCTCAACTCCTTTTTCCTTCAAGTGCTTGATTCCTTGCCACAGCCCATAGGCTTTCGCCATGTTATTGGAATCTATTCCAATATTCTAGAAATATTCCACTTCTATTTTCCCCTCAGGACAAATGATGACCCCTCCGCCTCTCGCCATTCCTAGATTCCCCTTTGAGGCTCCGTCAGATAATACATAGTCTCTGCCACCACTTACTCTTGTGTCCCTACAGCTCGACGAAATGTTATATCACCGTTATGGAGACACAGATACAAACAAAGATAACAGATCAATTAAAAAATGGAATTCCCACAAATCAGAAACAAATGAAATCCCTCCTAATAAAAATAAATAATAATAATAAAAGATCAGATCATATACCTGTTGTTTGTTGTGCTCATCAATGGGAAAGCGCCCAATATCGAGCGTCTCTATTGAGTTCTAAAAATCTTTCACTTCGTGCAATCCACCAAGAGTTCCCATGGCCACCGCCCCTTAACTGCTACTGATACCTAGCACGCCAATTACAATCACACACAACACAATTGCACCTTGCAACAAGTCTACTTGCTTTCTGCTCTGCATCCTTCCTCCTCGCTCCCTCGTAGTTTTTTGTTCAATATGTTGAAAAGCTGAAATGGGCACAGTTTCATAGGCGGCTGAAGAAAATACCAACCAATTAGCATTCAAAATTGAACCCTTCCAAAGGGTTCTAGCCCTTCCCTTAAAATTGTTCTTCAAAAAAATTTTAAAATCTGAATTTTACCCTTCCATATAACGACTCAGAGCTTGATCTTCTTGATGGATGACCTGACAAATTCCCGCGGCTTCTATTTGATCAATCTCCTAAGGTTAAGTAGATATATCGAACCGCCTTTTTCAAGTCATGTTTTTATTTACCCTGCTATAGTATCATTACCTTTGACTCGGATAAACTATTAGAGCAACACCTTCCTTCTTCCAGACATTTGAAAAGAAATATCCATTTAACTCATACATTATTCACCAGTGTATTGTGGGATAAGGAGGCTCCTCTAGCATTTTGTCCTCATCAAATATGGGGACCGAGGTTAGCTACCAATAAAAGGCTAGGAATATAGGTTTTTTTTCCAAAGAATCTAAAGGACCGGGGTAAGAGGAAGGAAACGATAATAAAATATAAATAAGGGTATGATAAGAAGGTCATAATTTATATCAACATTTTAAAAGAAGGGAAAGATTTGAAATTATCCATCTATATAAATTTTTCAAGTTGTTGAAATTCCTATGCTATAAATTTCAACTCATCATTCAAATTATTGGAAATATGATAAATTATAATCACTCACTCACTCATGTCATGCACTGAGTGCTTAGTTGTGTAAGATGACCAATAATCATTGATGACTACGAGGCACTAGCCATCGAGATGCAACTCTAATTCCCGAGTCACTTAGGGATTCAATCTAAAGTGTGACAATGTGTCAAAAACTATGACTATAATAAAAAATAACAACTAATAGACTACTACTAGGCCCAAAATGAGCTCAAAACTTTATTCCTACTACATATGTGAACCTCGCTACCAATGTCCACTCATTTTTTGTCAAACTAAAATTCAAAAGGTTGGTTGATGGGTTCTCCTATACAAGACTTTATTTTTTGCATGAATATCATGGACTCACGACAACTATAAACAACACCCGATGTCATGCAAATACAAATAACGACATGTAGTTAGGATCACAAACTGTGCAGAGGTCGATTTATGCATTGCTATAGAGAGGTGTCATTAGGCACATGATATGGAAAAACAATGGTTATTAATAAAATTAAGAAAAAAACAATTGTTGGCTCAAGAATAGTCTTCAATTTGATGGGTGGCATGATCATGATGTAATCTCCCTCCGCCCTTCCAAACATTTGTGGTTTCTCACAACATTTGTCCTCATCGCCACCAAAATACATATAAAAATTACTTGTCTTTACATCCTCTTCCCTTTAAATCCTCATCTCATAGTCATAACTAAGGATTATTATGCATGCACATCCTCACCTTATAATACGAATTGGGTCAAGTCACAGAGACAACCATAAAATATTAAATGTGTGAGGATGCAAAGAGTAAGAGACAACTATAAGTAAGTCTTATATTAAATTTACCATATAAGTATTTAATTAACACTATCAAATGAGATTTGGATTGTTGTGATATTCTTATCACTCCTCACTAATGTGATTGCAAGGAATTCTTTGAAGGTGAGGTGCATAATTTTAGGTCTTCTTCCTCATTATCATGCCTTTTGGTAAGACAATAAAGAGGGTAGTGGCTTCCATCAACATGGAAAATGGTTACATATAAGTATACACATTAATTGTTTTCATTAATTAACTTAAATTCCTGCATGTGACCTCGATTCACTGAATCCTTGACTGGTACAAAACACAAAAAAAAATTAGAGCCCCAAGCCCTTAATTACTCACACCTAGAACTTTCTCAAATCTAGCCATTAATAAACTTCTTTTGGTATTTTGGTTCAATTTAAAAGGAAGATTGTTGAGACTCGGACATGCAGTGAGTTGCAAGGGTTCAATTGACTTAGGATTGATTCCATTGCCCCTCCATCCCATACATGTATTCTTTCACGATAAGTGCTGAACAAAAACATTTGATGCCCTGACCCTAATTATGCTAGCTTTGCTAACTTGCTTGGTATGTAGGAATTTTTTTTAATGTTTTGTGAGTTATGTATTATTTTTTCTTAGGTGCACAATCCTTATAATATTTACATCTCTCAAGCTTGGATTGCACGTGGATGCCCCAATATTGTTATTACATAGTCTAAGTAGTTTTTTGTATAATGAAGTCTGCTCCAACTTGAAGAAATACAATAGAATAGTTGTTATGTTACTGAACTGTAAAATTAATGATACACATATGACAACTTAATGTGTTCAAAATAAGTTTTATAGAAAATATATCATTTTTTTTCTGTAAATAGTAAGAGGTGCTCAATTGTTAAAAATTATAAAAAATTTGAAAGAACAATTTTATTTTTTACATTATTTTTGGTGAAAGGGTTTAGTTAATTTAAACTTGTCAATTGAATTACAATTATTTATACTACCCTTCATCTTTGAAGGGCTCCAAGAATAAATGCCCTTCCAATTGAAATTAAGACCCACCCTTCAAATTTGATCACTGCTACCAATTCCGAAAGAGGAGAAGATTAGGTACATCAAATTGGAAATTAAGAACTCGAGCCAAAACCTTAACAATGACAAATGGATGGAGGGGTTATCCATACTCTTTTTTACAAGTGTTTGTTCACGAGACTACTTGGATAATCCTTTTTCCAAGTTATCATCACATCTTTAGCTTGTAATGGAGCAATTTTTGAAGCAATTTCATAGTTCTCGGGTTATGCACAAATTTTAATTAAAAAAAGGTGATCAAATTCAATGAAAAAATCCCATTTCTGAAGCAATTTCAGAGTTCTCGGGCTAAATTTTTATCATTTGAATATCAATTAAATGCAAAAACAATAGATTGAAAAAATTTGGGATGGCCATAGATTGAAACATACCTTGTGCCATTGAAGCTTTGAACACGGTGAGCTTGAGTGAAATGTAATCTTAGAAGGGCGTCTATCATATGGTAATGAAAGGGGAAGATTGTTCTACATTGGCATCCACCAGCGTTCAAATTAGAACCATACTAGATCAAAGGCAAGAATGATAGATCAAAGGAAAGAATGATCAGATCCAGAAAAGAAAACATCATATATTATATGGATCTTCAACATGTCAAAGGAATACACATGGATTCACAGAATGGATTGCCACATTCGTGCGTTTGTAGTGTTAACCAAGCAAGAGCCGGCTCAGGCTGTTTATTTCAAGGAGACATATTTTACGCCATCAAAACATTACAAATCAAACATTCAAAAGAATACCAATGAGTCATTAGAGACTGCTACACTGAAGGAATTGAGATCATTATTCTTTATTGATTAAATTTCCTAGGATATCACTGCCTAACTTGCCAGAATATTTTATTAGTTTATTTTTTCTTTTCTTTTTTAAATTGTAATTTGATTTTAATTTTAATTTAGTTTGATTATAGTTTAATTTTATTCTTTCAGTTTTGTTAACTTGATTTTGTTTTAGATTTAGTTTATTTATAGTTTGTTTGTTATTATTGCATATTTCCAAGGAGTGATATTGTGGATATTTCTCTAATCATTTGGTAGATGTGGATACGACGCCCTCACATAAATCAACTTATTCAAGTGTCGAAGAAGATGGACAGATACCGATAGTTTTCGAGCAGAGATCGATTGACCTATTCAATTTTGGAAAAGGGAAGCACTTTGTCATTGGAAGGAGTTACCTCTTCATTTACATATAAAAACCTATGCTGATTATGTTTGGGGGATTGGTTGGTTGGCATTATTTTTTATGTACTCAAGAACTAATCTAGAGGAAGAGACACTGATACACAAAAATATTTTTCTCCTGCAAAGTTGTTGATTTCGTGTGTTTATGAATGAGATCGGATCTCTCTATCTGCCTTTCTTCAATTATGTTTCAGAACTCTGTAATGTTTTTGTAAATGCTTTCATAGCCAATGAATGGAATTTCACAGATTGTTATGAACATTGATTTTGTTAAGTAAAATGTTTTCTTTTGTGCAATTCAATGTTAGTTAAATGGGGATATTTTTCATTCATTTATGTTTGTTATGAAGTGTGACAAAGCCCAAGTTTAGCAATCTATGGTAAGAAGTCTAAACTCTAATCCGATTGAAGAACAGTTGGAGTTTGTTGAGGATTTTGAGAGAAAGGTTGGGGATTATTCGACTGTCCCAAGTGTCAACCTATAATTTGATGCAAATCCGCTATATGTGAAGCATTGTTGTTGGGTTCTTGGATGAAATCGATTACCTATAGAAACGTCAGAGGTCAAAGACACAAAATATATCCAAACAAAATGTAGTTCCAATCTGGAGGCTTTGGGCATGATATGAAGTAGAAATTGAACCGATTCCAAAGCACAGAGGAAATCCCATGCATCCATGATCATGACTTAGAGGCATGGTGAATAAATTTTTGAGTGAGGATTCGAGCCTATAGAATGTTTAGTGGGAGTCTAGTAAAGAAACCCAAAATTCATGAGTTGAAGAACTAGCGTTATTCCTCTTCACAAATGAACTGAGGAGCATTTTAGGAAAAGAGAAAAGAACTCTTGTTGTTCATTGTGATGTTGAGTGGAACACAGAACCTATAATATGCGTTGATGGGATACAAACCCTAAAGGTCGTTGGGTTGTAGTATTACTGCAGAGAGAACATCCAAGTGCATATTGATGGATTGAAACCTTAACTTATAGCTTGATGATGAGAATAAGCCACAGTCAGCTAGTGACATGTGCCAGAAAATTTGAGTTGGAAGAGGTTAAGAGAAGGACAGACTGAATCAAGCTCAAGAGATGGTTTATATACCCATCTAAAGCCCTTTCTCACTAACCTCAGCCCTCAAGCCACCTCTCTCAAGTCACAACCATGGAGTCAAGCTTAAAACTTAGAATACATGTCCTACCTCTGTCACAGGCAGTGTTGTTCACTCAAACAAACCAAAGAAGGCACCAAGAGTGACTTGCTTGTGTATTATTGAAGAGGGGTTTAATTATAGGATTATTTTAGGATTTTGGTCCTATAATCTATTGGCATTTAACGTTTTAGCGGGGGATTTTGGCACATTAAATAATTAGATAACCTACCAAATTTTGGGTTGAAGCGTTCTCAGCTTAGTAGGAAGCTTGTACAAACTCCCAATGAGGAAACTCCAATAACTACATTCCCATGCCCCTGAAAATTTGTATTAATGTTCCCAATATCCTGGTACCATTATGATAATTTCCAAGAGGCACATCTTAGACAAGAAATCCTAGAAGTGCAAAAAGAAGCGATGCCTTTCAAGTTGAGCAAGGTAAATTTGTCCCTTGTTAGGTTGGCACTAGAAAGCATGTCTCAAATTGAACCAAGGCCTTGAGAAGGGAAACCTCAAGTACATGTAAGCCATGGTAATCTCAATCTCCTCTGATTGTAAGTGGAAAGTGGTAGCCATGCTATAAAAGGATAACCTTAAATAATCTTCCTTGGTGGGAACCAAAGAAAGGGCAATGTCAAAATTGTAGCTTTGTGTAATATTCCGAAAAATAGCAAGAAAATAGATACAAGCCTTGATGAAGGAAAACATTAAAGACATAGAAATTTTTAATGGGCACATAAAGGAAGCATCATGTATCAAGAGTCCTAAATATTTTCAAGAAAGAAGTGTACCTCCAATTTAATGAAAAATACCGTATATTGAAATTCCAAATATAACCTGGGCATTCTTTGAACTAATGATGAGGTAATTCTTATGGTTTCTTCTATGTGTTTCTTATGGCAATAACAAAGGATTCATTCCTGTTATAAAGAGTTCAAGATTAATATGAAAGAAATTATGACATGTTAGAACTCAAATATGTTTTATCCAAGAATGTTTGATGATTCTGATGGGGTATTGGTGTCAGATTTATATACACTAGTACAGTAGAGATGACAACAGATATTGCACAAGACCTTCTGATAGATGCTGATCAATATATTTTAGAAGGCCTCAAACATTTGTGTGAATATTCTATTGCACAGGTATTCTTTTATTTTATTACGGTTTTTCCTTTTTGTTATGATATTGTCCAGCCTCAACACTTAGATCTGTGTTTTCTGTTTAGGACCTTACTTTAGAGAATTTTACAAGTATATATGATCTTGCTGAGTCATATCATGCAACTTCTTTTGTTGGGAGAAAGAAAATTGGAACAATTTCAATATTATGTTTCCCTTGTGGTTTGAATTTTGTACTTTGGTGGGGTGTTTTAGAATAATCCCACTTGTTATGCATGCTTTAAATGGTAAACATATCCCATATGCTTTAAATAATGACGATGATGAACTAGATGACAATGACAATGATGATGTTTTTGATGATGACGATGATGGAAATGATGGTGATCATGACCATCATCGTCATCTTTGTCATTGTCATCATGATTATCATAATAGTCATCATCATCAGCATAATCATCATCCATGTCATCATCATCGCCATTGTCCTTGACATCATCATCATCATGATTATTGACATTTTCATCAGTTATTCATCATTACCTTTGGCATAAGAAATAACATCTACCCAAAATATGTGATTAGTGGAAAAGGGTCATGGAGGACACACACGATTTATGCATGAAAAATAACAACTTTTTTTTAAGATGATCAACATCATCATTCTCATTGTATTCATCATCATTGTCATTGTCATCATCACCATCATCATCATTCATTTCATTGCCATCATAATCATCGGCAATGTCGTCATTGCCATTATCCTCATCATCATCATCATCATCATCATCATTGTCATCATTCTCCTCATTATCAACAACATTATCATCATTATCATAACCATCCCCAATATCATAATCATTATCCTCATTTTCATCTTCAACATCTGGGTGTAAAACTGGAAGCAAAAGTGGATAAAAACATGGATGCAAAAAAGGATGCAAACAGGGATGCAACAAAAGTAGGCACAAAAGTGGGCGCATAATGGGGTGCACCAAAAATGGATGCAAAAGGTGATGCAAAAGTGGATGCAAAAAATGATGCAATCATGGAAGCAAAACATGATGAAAAAATTGGCCCAAAAGTGGATACAACCATGGATGTAAAATTGGATACAAAATTGGATGTGAAAGTGGATGCAACAAAAGTAGATGCAAAAGTAGTTGTAACACCCAACGCAAAACCCGATGCAAAAGTGGATGCAAAAATGGATGCATAAAGGGATGCAATAACTAATGTAAAATTGGATGCAAAAAAAGATGCAAACGTGGATGCACAAGTTGAAGCAAAAGTGGGTGTAAAAGTAAGTGCAAAAATGGGTGTGAATTGGGATGCAACAAAAGTGGATGCAATAGTAGATGCAAAAAAAGACGTAAACATGGATGCAAAATGGGATGCAAAATGGGATAAAAACGTGGGTGCAAAAGTGGATGAAAAAATGGATGCAAAAGTGGATGCAAAAATGGCTGAAACAAAATGAGATGCAAAACTAGACTCAAAACAGGATGTAAAATTTGATGCAAAACTTGGCACATGAAGGGATGCAAAAAAAGTAGCAGCAGTGGATGCAAAACTAGATGTAAAAAAGGATGCAAAAGTGGATGAAAACAAGGGCGTAAAAGTTGAGGCAAACATGGGCGTAAAAGGGGGCGCAACAAGAGTAGATGTACAAACTAGGTGCAAAACTAAGCTCAAAACCTGTCACAAAACCTGATGCAAAACCTGGTGCATAACCAGGTGCAAAACCCAGTGCAAATTATGCCGCAATTTGTCCTAGATTTAGAAAAAGGACGCAAAAAATGCCTAAAATAGCACCAACCCATGAAATTGCGCCATTTTGTCCAAAAAATGAAGAAAAATACATTGAAAGATGTTCTAGACGCAAAAAAGGATGCAAAAAGAGACGCTAAATCCAGTTTTTGTTGTAGTGTTAGTATACATTTACCAAAATAAATAGATCGTAAATAAATAATAAATCTATTTTCGCTTGATAAACCAATTAGTTTTTTAGAATATATATACCAAAATAAACCAAGCATTTATCAAATTAATCAAAGAAATAGATCGTAAATAGTTTATTTATTTACCAAGCATTTGGTAAATAAATAAACTTGATTTAAACATATGTTTAAATTGGATAGTGCCAAGAAATTGGTGGGCTTGATATCTTTATCATTTCACTTCATTATTATACAACTTCTTAATGACTAAACATTATTTATGTGTAATTATTCAACTTCTTATTGACATAGATAAATATTTGCATTGTATCACTTTGTTATTGTTCATATTCTTCATGGTGTTATTTACTATCATGCTAGACCTGTTCCCATGGTGCACTAATGTCAACAGTATTGCTTCCTACTCCCCTGATGTCAACATTATTGCTTCCTACTCCCCTATGCTCCCACTCCCAAGACTGCAACCATCATATATCCATCTTAAAGGTGGTTCTACCAAGTTTCGAGAGGGATCAAATCTCTCGAGGTGCAAACCCTATCTCTGCATTTGCACTCTAAAAAATGGTTTGCATCTCTAGAGATTTGATCCCTCTTGATGCTTGGTAGAGCCACTATAACCTACCTAGAACTAAAAAATAAATATTTTTATTTATTTGAGAAAACATTATGTTAAAAATTATTGTAAAGTTTTTATGACCATGCTGGTCAAGGATGACTGTAATTGACTATTTATTTATTTAAAATAATTAAATGGAGAGACAGCTATCCAAATGAGACTGTTGAAAGAGTGTTCACTAACCCACTAGGAGGAATGAGCAACTGTAGAAGGCTGAATGACAAGCAGCAGCACTAGCATTTCACTTTCTAGCTATTGCACGAAACAAAATCCATAAAAATGTGGTCATGTTCCCTGAGAGGAGGAACTGAGAAGGTGGCTCATTTAATTTCAAAACTGACCCAAATACCTAGGAAATCTTATAAATACCATCGAATTGAGCAGGAGGCTCACTACATTCTATGACAAGTGAATGAACCTTGTGACTGCTGCAAACTGAAAAGTCAAGCACAAAAGGAATTCGATGGGAGGATAAAGTGAAATTGTTGAGTTAAGTCTTCTATTGATTGCTAAGCTTCAGGAATTTTTGTGTGTGTTGTTACACAATATCTTCATCCTAGTGGTTTAGTGAACAGGCTCGGCGGTCCTAAAGCAAGTGATCTTGGTTGCTTCAAGAGACGATTGGAAGGAACAATATCCTTTGGGTGTTTGTCCCCCTTTTGTATTTTATTTAGGTTCTAAGTTGTTTTATTTATTATCTGTGATTTTATTCCAAATCTGTATTTGGAAGTTTATGATTGTTAATGAAATTCTATGAGATAGTGAATGTTTTGAAGTTAGAACAAGTTAAACAAGTCGTAGTCCTGTATATTATCTTATGTAGCAGGCCTTAATCTTTACAGATATTAATGGTAACTGCATTAGAATGAAAATATTTTATAAAAGAAAGTTAGTAGATATTTCCTATGAAGCTATAATTAGTTTTTTTATCTGAGTACTCTAGTCTATTTGTTTTCAAGTTCAAATCATTACATACATAGATTAGGATAATCACTGTTAAGAAAATAATGCTTTTATCTTCATCTAGATCTTAAATAGTATCATTGAGCTCACTTAGATAATATTTTCTTATTCTTTTCTTTTCCCCTTACTAGTTTCATGCATATCAAAGAATTTTTAAAGATCGGAATTTATTATTTCTATACTTCCATTGCAGTCAACATAGTTAGTCTTACTTAGAATCTAAACTATAGATTTAAGAATTCAAACATTAAGATTCAAGAGTA
>LPNX010516370.1:114588-132849 GCA_001517045.1 Pseudotsuga menziesii | reverse complement strand
TCCATGGAAAACCTCGTCAACTAATGGATGTCACTGATGTAAATAGGATACTTACTATCAATATACAATTAATAAACAAATATTGGGCTTTGTATCTGAATCTCTAAGCGTTTAAGTCAAATTGTGCACCCAAGTGTACAGTGTAAGTTTGCCAATGGAGTCCATAGTTAAACTTGTGTGCTCAATCTGTTGACAGATTCCTATATCAGACATGTAAAGCCCAAGCTCTTATCTAGTAAACATAGTTTTTGTAAAGGGTATTTGGGGAGTGATCCTTGAGCCTAACCACCAAGCAAACTATTCAAACAAAAATACAAATATGTCACCGATATCCCTCAATACCAAGTGCCATCAACAACATAAAATGAAGTGGGAAAGCATGCAAATGCCTTCAATTTATGGTTGGAAGAGCTCAGAATCGTTAACAAAGGTTTCATCATAGTTTCACCATAAGGACTCTAGTTATTGATGAAAAAATAATTGATACAACCAAGGCAAAGCTATATGCAGATCTAGTCTACCCATTATCAGTTCTGTAGCGTTGAGGTCTAATTATACAAGTCAGAGATGGACATGATATCCATGGATAAAAATCTACATTGTGACTCTTGTGAATCACTAGTTTTGTACAATAAAACCTTTAATTGTGGTTTTCTTACCTTCTTTGGCGAGAGTGGGATTCGATCTAGGCTCTCATTTCAGAAAAGAAATATTTTGTATAAAAACAAAATACTTGCAGAGTTTGGAGTTCCCGTGTAAATGACAGTCAGGAACAGCTCACGAAGCTCCATGTTTGCCCCACTTTAAGTTTAAAAAACAATAAAAAATACCCCATTATTTTCACAATATTTAAAAAAAAAAAATTTCAACAAGCATCGCTTATGCGACGCTTTCACATGTCGCTTTTCCGACAGTTTTGCTGGAGATCCGTCGCTTATGCGACGCTTTAACATGTCGCTTTTCCGACAGTTTTGGTAGATATCCGTCGCTTATGCGACGCATTAACATGTCTCTTTTCCGATAGTTTTGCTGGAGATCCGTCGCTTATGCGACACTTTAACATGTCGCTTTTTCGACAGTTTTGCTAGATATCCGTCGCTTATGCGACGCTTTAACATGTCGCTTTTCCGACAGTTTTTCTGGAGATCCATCGCTTATGCAACGCTTTAACATGTCGCTTTTCCGACGCTTTTGCTAGATATCCGTCGCTTAACTTTCACTACTGTCGAAAATATGCCGTCGCTTAACCGACGCTTTAAATTTAAGCGACGGTTACTTGGGTGTCGCTTAAGCGACGGTTACTCAGGTGTCGGAAACCCGACGACAAGTTTCCGACGCTTAACAAAAAATCAAAGTGTCGTACATGCGACAGGGAAGTGTCGAAAATCCGACATGACGGCCGTCGGATTTTTGGTCAAAATGTAGTAGTGGCCTGCTTTTTACCACTTCCTTCTCTATATACGCAGGTTTTTGGCCAAAAGTCACGTATACACGTGGATTTTTGGCCAAAAGTGGCGTATACACGCAGGTTTTTGGCCAAAATCCACGTATACACTCAGGTTTTTGGCCAAAAGTCACGTATATACGCAACTGTTCTTTAAACAGTCGTGTACATCCTCCCTTTTGGTGAGTTTGATGTTGTGGGAAGTTGTTGGGTGGGTTGTGAGTGTGGTTGGGTCTTCCTTGGTTCTGATGTTGTCTGTTGGATGCTTCTTTTGTGACCAGAGACCACTTTTTCATTGATTTTTGTTTGAAATTAGTTTTAGTCGTTTATCCTTTTTGTTTTGCCATTAGTGCATTACTCTTTTTTGTCTTAGTGTCTTGCTGGGCTTGTCTTTTATACTTGCTGCAGAGACTAAGAGTTTTAGATGACTTTTATTGCATTTTTCATTCTTTTATATCGAAAAATACAAAGTAGTTGCACTCTTAGTTGCATCTTAGATATGGATTTGAGGAGTTACTTGCATTGGATTGACCCGTTCGTACCGATCTGAGGTATAATGTCTATACTGGCATATAGGTTAGGTTCACCACCGTTTGCATTTTTGCATGACCTTATGACCATGTCACCATGAACTTAGGTACGAACCCACTCTATTGTGTCACGAAACCTTCTTGCTGCTATAGAAGTGGCATGATATGAGTGGTAGAGCTTCACCTTACATGGGTACCCTAGTTAGCACCTTATTTGCATTTGGTGCCCATGGCGACGTTTTCTCCTTTAGGGTGCAGGAGTCCATTGTATAGTACCACCATGACATTTCACAAGAGCCTCATACTCCTCTTGATCTTATGATGGCCTGTTTCCCTCCGGACTCCCCCTATGTCAAGTTGTGAATGCATTATCATGAGCTTTGCCTGCCTTATTGAGCTTTATGCCAGCTCTCTTGACATTGCGTTTCAGCCATATAGCCCGAGCTTGTCTCATGTCTAGCCATGCAGAGCCATTTTTTATATCCTTCGCAGCTTGATTTCCCTTTTTACTGGGAGGGGATTTCCCCCTGAGTGTCGATATCCTGCACATGTATCCTTGAATGGAGCATAGGCATTTTCCACTGCTTGGAACTAGTTTGTTTTCCCTGATGACACTCGTCTCCTCCTAGTTTGTAACTATAAATCTAGTTTATTCTTTTTTCAAGCTTTTCAAATAACTGAAAAATTCCAAAAAATATCAAAAGACCAAAAATCCGGACAAGGAAAGATGTTATCTTTGGCAGCTGTCGAGTCGTGTCACCTTCGAACAGAGCACTGTATATCACATCCATTGGTTGGGTTATAGTTTGAATTTAGGAGCTGTACTCATTTATCTGAGTTTATCTCCACTGACTGGTTAAGCTTCCAGTCCCTATGGAGCCTCTGTTGATGCCTCCTATGTCACAGAGATGTCCTAGTTTGTATATCGAGTCTATGCTGCCTTCATTCAATCACCATACACCGTTATGATCTTGTTTGAAGGAAGTTGAAACCTGTGTCAGCCATTCCTCAGTTATCTTGACTTTGCATGTCGGCCATTCCCGGTACAGTTACTAGTTCGTGCACCTTATGATCGATTCCTTCCACATTAGATAGATTTGTTGAGTACCTCGTGTTGGATGATGGGGGATGCCTTAATGCCCTCCTTCCAGCGGATTTCATCCCATCGAATTCAGATCATTTATTCTGGGATTGGAATCTAGAGTCCTTTTGAGTGCCTTGAGACTTGCAGTCATTAGTGGCAGGTTCTCTCGCCATCGATAGTTTCTTGGGAATACATCAATGTCCCCTGATCGATGGATTCTCTCAAGTGTTTGACCTTAACACATCTATTCACACTTGTTAGTTTGCACTCTAGTACCTTGATTCCTATTTTCATTATCGGTGGGTAATCTCGCGTCTATTAACGGTATACATCAATGACCGGTAATCAGACGATGGACTACTATGTTCGACCTCGACACCTCTATTTGCATAGTAGGACATGTACTCGGAGTGGTTTGTGTAGAAGACTTTCCAGACTGGTGGCATCTCATATATGCTACCTCCTTGATCATGCCAGTGTTCATGAGATTTCAGCTCTCATGACTTGATACCAGTATATGTCAGATATTTCCAGCCATTATGGAGATCTTGATCTATTGTATATCTTCAACTATTTTGGAGATCATGGTCCTTTGTATATCTTCATCATGGAGATCCTGATCTATGTATATTGTACGTGGCAATGACCACATATGTGATATCATGTATTATGCCTATTCATGGCCATTGTACTCTTATGTATCCGGGACTGCTATATGTACTTGCAGTTATATGCAGAGTTGTATTATTGTACTATGATGATTGGGTGGCTGGTCTTCCATTTGGGTACCTTCATCACTCCACTTCTGGGATGGACTTATAATGTATTTCAGCCATCGTATGACCCCTCTGACCTCACACATTAGGGGGCATCTGTTATAGCAGATTTCAACACCCTAGGTGAATCACACTTTGTATGGCCTTCCCCTGTCCCGCTGCAGACTCTTTAGACCCCATGGACCACATTTTATTTTTTGATGTTACCTTGATCATCCCTAAAACTATATGAAAAATGATATACGCGATTTTTTACCCGATAACCGCATACATACGCGGATTTGTCCCCTATAATCGCGTACATCGGGATGTGTGCATAGTCCAAATCCTTTTGGAGTTTTCCTTGACTTGGATCTGACTCATTCGACTCCTGACCTTCCATATGCCTTGATATCGCTTGGATTCGACCCTTCATTATCCCTTGTGAAGCTATATAAAGAACCGCTTGGTACATTGAAGGCATATATAGATATTGAAGCAAAGAAACTATAGTCCATTGTTGCCATAATTTATACTTGAGTCTGCATCCCTTTGTCCCTTGGAGCACTGTTGTGTTCTTCCCAAGCTTGCCTTTTGCTAGTAAGATTGCTATCGAGAGATGGAGGATTGAGGTGGTGGAGGCCCAAGTGGGGGATTCAGTTTCTCCGGTTCGCAGGCGTGCCGTCAGAGGTTGTATCTATCTTGTAATCTCTGATTTATATTAATAAGAACTATCTTTTCCTGTCCAATGATGTGTATTTGATTAATGTTGTATCCATTGGAATATGTCAAATGCTTTTACATTATGGATGATATATATATATGCTAGAATAGATCTAACACCATGATATATAGTATGCTTGTATTGTTTATTTGTTGTTGAGGAAGTATTAAATCAATTCAAGCTGAAGATTGGAAAGCTCAACGGGGATCTACTTCAGCCGTCCGGAATAAGGTACGAGGTCTGATCCTTTAGTGTTAGACATTTTATTTCTATTGCATATTGGGAAAGATTGATTTCTGGAGTCAAGTCTGTCTGTTGTGGTACCCCAAGCCATAGGAATTTCTCTCCATAACAAATCTCTCAGCAACACTACCACCCCCGAGCTAGGCATGGTTTCCCCAAGGAATAAGGAACAAGCAGGCTTACACACAGCCAAGAATACACAATCAACAAGCCAACACAACTGGGTTTATCAGGCCATCAACAAATTAGCCAAGCCAGCACAGTTCGAGGACCAACCACTGTATACATGCAGCCAAACAACCAGTTCACAGCTTGGGCAGGGAAATTTGATTCCTGAGTCGTTCTTGGTCCTATCGTGGCCAAAACGACTCAATAATAGCCATAGTAAACCAAAACGAAAAAGAACCCGCATCAAACCACAAATCATGGGGAAAACAATAGCCCCGACCCCAACATTGAAACAACAGGAATACACAGCTTGAAATAGAAGAGGCGATCAGACTCTCATCCTAGGCAGGGAAAAGCATATACACAGACCACAAAATCGGTATGGAAACACACCCCCACAACAGAAATCGTGAAGGGGTACTTCACAGGGACATCGTGGATGGCAGAAAAAATGGCTCACTAATAATCCACAACAACCCAAAACGGATTTGAACACCACAACCAACAAAAATGTAGGGAGGATAACAGCCCCGGTCTCACAATGAAACAATGGGAAAATTACATAGTCCGAAAATGGGAGAGAAATCAAACTCTCAACATGGACAGGAGGAAAACATACACAGGAATATCGTGGTTGACCGAGAATGGTTTCTACGGCTCTCTACGTGAGGAAAACGATGAAGAATCTTGTACGTGAGAAGGTGAGACCGTGAGAGAACCCCTGTATGCGTGAGGATGAGCAAGACCAAATGGAAGAATGGAGAGTGGAATCGTCCCCCCGTCCCCTACTCTCTACATGAGGGAATGAGCCTGCTGGTGGAGTGTGTGTGTGGGAAAGGGCTGACAGTCCTGCCACCCACCACTATCCAACAATAACTTCCCATTAACAACAATCGTTTTAAATGTGGTAGTTGACTGATGAGACAAGGAAAGGTGAGTGAGTCAAAAGGATGGGTGACAACTAAATGGGTTTAACAACTGACACATGGATTTTCCCCATTGGCCCAAGGTTTAATAATCCCCCCCTCCTTATCCTTAGGAAACTCATGCCCTTTTCATCATGGTTGCATTGACGTAGCTGGTTGGGTTCATTTTAATTAAAGTGCATATTTACATGATGCCAAAACTATAAGGTGTTGGATAGCATGATATACCATCGGCAACGATTCCAATCGCCAAAGCATAACACAACCAAATCAATGGTGGGGCTTTTTCCCTTACCTCCTCACCATGATTAATTACAATATATACATCATGTGTCTTTTAATGCAAAGGGGGTCAAAACTGGGGTGTTACATTCCCCTCCCCCTTGGAATAACACCATCCTCGGTGTTCCAATACATAGAAATACATATACAATTGCACATCCAAAATTTCCAATTTTTTTTATTTTTTTTATTTTTTTTTATGCAGATCTCTTCCATGTTCAATTATTTACTTTGAACGTTCAGGACCAAGCCCCTCAGATTCCATGAACTTCTCCTGCTGGTTCTCAGCTTTCAGCTTATCCCAAATCCTAGGAACTTTGCGGCTGTTGCCCTCTTCATGCTCCCTCATTGGGCAGTCCCGGCGTAAATGATGTCCTCCGCATTCCCAGCATTTCACTGGTTGCTTCATCTTTACCTACTCAATTTCCTTTGAGTATTCATGCCTCGACCCTTTCTTAACGAGCCGCTTGGACGAATGTCCCATCACTAATCCACCTTCCTTTCCTTTGCTGATTGCTCCCAGAAGGCCTTTCGCCTCCCTTTGCAAATCAATAGAGTCTTGCAAAATCTGGTGGTTCATTTCATTTTGCCTTTTCTGTATCTTGAGCATCTCCCCAATATTTTCTTGGGTCCTGGCAATCATTTGAAGGATACTTCCATCCAATTCTAGCAACTTTTGATCTGCTGCCATGATCAATGTGCACCACCAGGTTTCACTTTTCTCACCTGTGAAATGCACCATTGAATTCTGTCAGACCAAGCATAATATAGATGTTAAAATCAGTCAGTCAATTACCCAACTGGCATGACAGTCCAAGTCTCATCAAGGAGACTTTCATATTTTTCATGCCTTTCCAATAGGCACACAAGCTCATTCATGTCCATTCTTGGGCAGGGAGTTATCTATTCCAGCATTTCACAATTTACTTTAAGCAAATACACACATTCCATTTTCAATCATACATGCATTCAACAATCTTTTGTTTTTCGCCATGCATATATATATATATAATTAAAAAGGAAAGAGAGAGCAACAAGATTTTTTTTTTTCCCTCTATGTTCTGTTCCATCCTGGAACCCACACCACCATTATGGCTTTTCATGCTCTTAGCCTCTTTCACTTCACCGTGAATGCTGGACCAATCCCTCTTGGTCATGACACTTAGTGTCTTTGGTCTATTCCAGACCTCTAAACCATGGAGCCTCCCCACATGGTTTTCTCCGGCTACTAGGAACTTCATGGTCTCACTAGAACCTTTTTCATTGCCGCTGATTCCGAGCTTTCTAGGATAGTCACATGTCCATATGCATCCCTAGGATGCTCTCATAGTCCTCGCTCCCAGCGATACCTATATCCAAACATTGAATAAATTCACATGTTTAGTTTATTCTCATTGGTTTTATCTCTAGAACAAGAGCTTAAAACATCATAACCAAATCATATACACATGTGCATTCATAATGCAAAATAATCCAATACTTATCTGTATTGCGCGTTTCCTTTGGGATCGCCTATGGAATTGGATGTTAGGTCAGCACACAGGCTGCTCCACAACATGAAATAATTAATGTCTAGCCAATACACCCTCATGTCGACTGGGCTTGGAATTTTACCACGACTATTTCCAGGTCCAGGATCTACTATGGATCCCCAGGCATATAACAACCCAACATACACTTATATCAACAATAATACGTGCACTTATATCAACAATACACTTATACCAACATACACTTATATCAACAATAACCCTTACTCCGCAACCCCTCACAACAACCACTTGCCTTTTCTCTTTAGGGTGCAACACCCAACTGCATCGATTTAGCACTGTCAACACAAGTAATATAAGAAAACTCATCAGCGTTATTGCTCTAAAACTATAATCTTATTTCATATCATTCACTATCAAGTATTGAGACACCAGGAGTGCGTCCACTCCCTAGGGTGTAATCAATATTGAAAAGCCTTTCATGACTCGACATCGGAAAAGTGTGCACCCTTTCTCGGTGTGTGCCATGTATGCCCTATTCATACTCAAGCAATTGGTCATCATGGAAATAAAATCAAAACATGTTCTGCATATTGAATTTAACAATTTGACATGCATATTCTTAGCAAGGGTCACATAACACTTATCCATTTTCTGACACAGTATTCCTTCATTAAGGAGGAATGGGGCTTCCTTCTCTGAGTTGACAGTCCCTTGGTTAGCCATCCCAACTCCCTTTTACATTTCATATCCACACATGTCTTACCGACATAATCCATACCATCTCACTCATGTTGTTTACCAAACATGTAGTGCAGATGAGACATTTCCAAAATGTCCAATGGAGTTTCACCCGAAACCCATTTCCAAGATAAGGGAAAACCTTCCCATGAAGTTTGGCTCCTATAGGCCATCACACGTGATCTTCCTGTAGTGTGTACCCCTGGCACATTCATCAAATAGCCAAACAGTCAATCATTATCTGATAATACAATCCAAATTGATTGTTCCATAACCAAGCAATGACATTAGTAATCAAATTCAATAGGAATTTTCAATTCTGTCTACTACAGAAATTAGTTTGCTTGGCAACGAGGTGATCCTCAATTGTGGGTCTCTTGTAAGCAGCACCACTATGCCCATTATAATTTTATGCTTACTAGCATAAGATGAATACCCACTTACAATGCGTCCTCCTGACACAATCTTATGCAAGCCAATAGTGATTAGTAGTTGTCAGCAATTCCTTAAATCTGAAATTCACAACTCAAGTCTAACAACCCATTATGCATACCAACTATTTTCACAGCCATGAGAATCTTCTCATAAGGTTTGGATCTTTCACATGGTAGATTCCGACATTTGTCATGGTCTTACTCTCATTTCCATGATCTAAATAATCTACCTGAAACCTAAGCTTCAATCAACCAAACACTTGGTAAGTCTGGATGCATATAACTTCTCATTGCTGCAACCATCATTGAAGCATTTTCAGAATTTATAAAATTCAAATACTTCCAGCTGTTAATCACATCAATATCACCAAAACTCATTTACTTCATGCAATCATTATCATACTAAAATTTGCAAGGTATAGTCACATCATTCATGCAATTAAATGAAATGTTTAGATACTCCTTACTTCACAAGCATATCATTTGTACCACCTTGCCCTTCCATAGAGCAATTCCGGCAGTCAATCGATCATAGCTACCCTCTTCATGCACTTACTATCTTGCATTCATAACAGCTCTTGAAAGGATTCTAGAATTATCATCAATTCATCATTTCAGCTATTGGTTAGTCATAATAACACATGCACTATCTCAATGTATTCACGCAATGCATCACAACATTTGCACCCCTATTTATGTATGCATATTTACAATATTTACTCAACTTTTCATATGCGCTCATTCAATGCATAACTACAAGATTTATAAAATCTTTTAATGCATATCCACTCAATGCTACCTTGTATTGATTCAGGAATACTATCATATTCAATCATACCATGGCCTAACCATGACTACCTCATATAGGATGCATTGATATAATCATGACCACCAGTCCTCACATGTTCTGGTTATTAAGTTCATACCAACATTCGTAGGGTAGGATATATTTCTATATGAATGTAGTATAATTTTTTAAATAACCACCTGGTGTGAGACCTCTTGCCTTTACTACTCCATGAAATTGTCATAATTTAAACCATTACTTGCATGGATCCTACTTACACCCTTGACATTACCAGTTTAGTCGGTATCTCGTAGAGGATTGTGGAATTCGCTCTCCATCTTCTTGATCATGGATTTGTTGCCTTATCCCCTTTTCTTATAAGGTTGATGGTCACTTTTGTCAACATCAACAACATATTTAGCCATGCTCATGTTGTCGTTGGTCCTTCCACCAATACCAACACCAGTACAATATTTACCAATAGTGGTTCATTGTAAATGTATAATTCCTACTACTTTTACCAATATGTAATATCCTATGCATGCAATACATATCCCCATGCATTTTCAGCATCCCCATGCCCTAATCTTTATGTACACCAAGATTACAAAACATAAATATAGTTAGCAAGACAGGGGTTAAGGAATTTTCCCTTTCAAATCCCTCATCTTTGCATGGAATTCCTCTTCCACATAATAGTTGGTTCATCTTCATGGTCTTGCTATCCCTGGGCATGCAATCCCTGGATTTGTCCATATTGATAGCAACATTGTTTGTCAAAACAACCACTAGTACTTTTCTACTCCTCATTCAAACTCTGGTGGTTCTCCACTGTTCTCTGCTGAATACGCTTTCCAATGCCTATCCCCATGCTCCATTCTAAATTTGGGTGTGAGAATCACACTACTTCCAAAATGACGATTTTCACCAAATCTCTGCATTTTTACACACAAGTATATTTTGGTTTCCAACTTCAGCCACCCATAGGAGCAAGTCTAGGAAGATTCTAGAAAACTTTTCTATCGGGCGAAGTCAGTGCATACAATGAGGAACACTCAGTAACTTGCGGATCTCATTTCCGATGCACCTTTCATATTTTATGAATTCTGGGTTTGACTAATTTTCCCAAAACATAGAATTTTCTTTTTAGAAGAACGACTTTCTTAGGGGATGACGGGGGTCAAGGGGGATTTCCCCCTCGTGGCTTCCCTGTGCCACTGCAGGGCGGGTCGAGGGTAGCGCCCTAGTTTTTTTGTAAATCTTTGATTTTCGCACAATCTGGAGCATAAGATCGCTGTCATTTTTCTCCTCTTCAGCCCTGTAAATCCACTGAAAAACTGTTGAAAATCTCACTGACAACTCAAAATTTTCCTTTGTCAAATTGGGTCTCTTCCCAACTAATATTCCCATGTATCGAGTCCTTAGTTGACTAAGCTTCCGACACTTTGGCGGTTTGATCTTCATCTTTCATTCGACGCTCATCGGCGGTCCAATCAACTAAATGTTTTCGACGTTTTGGGCCGATCCTCCTCTGTCTGTCAACGTATTGGTGGACCGATCCTCTAATTTTATCCGAAGTGTCGGCAGTCCAATATTCTAAAGTTTTTCGATGTTTTCTGTACTTAGAAAAATTTTCAGAAATTTTTTTTCTTCTTCCTTCTGCCACCGCATCGGCTGCTTGATCGTCTAACCTTCATCAACGTTTCGACGATCTTCGGGAGATCTCCGCCGAAACTGTGGCTCTGCCTTCAACTAATTTCAACCAAAACTTTCTCTTCTCTTCCACCGCTGCATTGACGACCTCATCCTCTAATTATCAGCAATACAATCTTCTATTTTTCTCCAATGCTTGCCGCCACATTGACTGTTCAAACAACTAAATTTCACCGACGGTTTCCATACTTTAAGGAATTTTCAAATTTTCAAAATTTTTCCCTTTCGACTTTCTTCCACCGACGTATTGGCACCCTCAACATTTTTCTTCCGTCGCCACTCATCTGATGATTTTCGGACTTAGAAATTTTTTTGGAATTTTCTTCTTAGTCTTCCACCACATCGACTCCCCAAAGAATTAAATTTCGATGATCAATCTACTAATCTCCACTGAAACTGTGGGTACTCCATTCACTAAATCGTGTCGCCGTTTTGGTGGCCTTCCGCTGATGGCTTCCGATGGAAGTTTCCTCTCCGCCGCTCTATCGGCTCTTTCTTCATCTGTCCATCGCCGACAAGCCAACACTTTCCAATGAATTCTATACTTAGAAAAAAAATTTGGAACTCTTTTGTCTACTGCTGTTCTGCTGGACATAGAAGGTAATTCTACCCTCTGTTAGTTGCTCCTTCCTGGCCAATAGAGGCCCATTGTTGCAACCTTGATCTCTATCACTGCATCTTTATGTACCATTCAGGCCCATGCTGCAACATGAACTCTGATACCAATCTGTCACATCCCCGACCCTCCAACTAGCCAAGAGGATGCTACCACACTATGATATAACCCAGGAAACTAGCCCCATGAAGTTTTTCATAGATAAAAACTGACAAACTAAAATGCTTTGATGTAAAACATGCAGAGATGCATAATTATTAAGCATACAACGGAAGCAAAACCATACATTCAAGCATTCAACAAGTTCATCATAATTCATTAGACATCAATATAACTATAGAGATGGAATAGTCAAGATTACTTATCTTATGCAGTATTCGTCCTGCAACCAGCTATGTCACTGCAACGTTCCACCCAACCATAGGCAAGTGTGCTCCTTAATCTCTCAGCAACACTGCCACCCCCAAGCTAGGCATGGTTTCCCCAAGGAATAAGGAACAAGAAGGCTCACACACAGCCAAGAATACACAATCAGCAAGCCAACACAACTGGGTTTATCAGGCCATCAACAAATTAGCCAAGCAAGCACAGTCCAAGGACCAACCACTGCATACACGCAACAAAACAAGCAGTTCACAGCTTGGGCGGGGAAATTTGATTCTTGAGTCATTCTTAGCCCTATTGTGGCCAAAATGACTCAATAATAGCCACAACAAACCAAAATGAAAAAGAACCCACATCAAACCACAAATCGTGGGGAAAACAATAGCCCCGATCCCAACATTGAAACAACAGGAATACACAACTTGAAATAGAAGAGGCGATCAGACTCTCAGCCTGGGCAGGGAAAAGCATATACACAGACCACAAAATTGGTATGGAAACACACCCCCACAGCAAAAATCGTGAAGGGCTACTTCACAGGGACATCGTGGATGGCAGAAAAAATGGCTCACTAAGAATACACAACAACCCAAAATAGATTTGAACACCACAACCAACAAAAATGTAGGGAAGATAATAGCGCCGGTCTCACAATGAAACAACGGGAAAATTACACAGTCCAAAAATGGGAGAGAAATCAAACTCTCAGCATGGATAGGAGGAAAACATACACAGGAAGATCGTGGTTGATCGAGAACGGTTTCTCTGGCTCTCTACGTGAGTAAAACAATGAAGAATCCAGTGCGTGAGAAGGTGAGACCGTGAGAGAACCCCTGTATGCATGAGGATGAGCAAGACCAAATGGAAGAATGGAGAGTGGAATCGTCCCCCCATCCCCTACTCTCTATATGAGGGAATGAGCCTGCTGGTGGAGTGTGCGTGTGGGCAAGGGCTGACAGTCCTGCCACCCACCACTACCCAGCAATAACTGCCCATTAACAACAATAGTTTTAAATGTGGTAGTTTATTGATGAGACAAGGAAAGGTGAGTGAGTCAAAAGGGTGGGTGACAACTAAATGGGTTTAACAGCTGACACATGGCTTTTCCCCATTGGACCAAGATTTAATAATTCCCCCTCCTTCTCCTTAGGAAACTCATGCCCTTTTCATCATGGTTGCATTGACGTAGCTTGTTGGGTTCATTTTAATTAAAGTGCATATTTACATGATGCCAAAACTTTGAAGGTGCTGGATAGCACGAAATACCATCGAAAACGATTCCAATCATCGAAGCATAACACAACCAAATCAATGGTGGGGTTTTTTCCCTTAGCTCCTCACCATGATTAATTACAATATATACATCATGTATCTTTTAATGCAAACGGGGTCAAAATCGGGGTGTTACATCAAATGTTGGTGGGAAATTTACTGTGAGCAAAAAAATTGCATGGGATTTTAAAATGGTTGGGGCTAATCCAACTTGGGGCTCTTTTGTGGATTCCACGAGGGAACAATATTATCATGTTGGAAACTATGATGACTAGTACATGACATGGACCACACAATGTCAAGAGAGGGACCAAACTGTGCCACAATTCATAAATAATTTCCATACCTTGTGCACCAAGTTGGGTATCAAATAATCTGAGTGGAATTTGGTTCTACAATACTATGGGGGATTACATAGGTGCATTCAGACTGAAATGGAGTTTCTAGACATCTTGTCTCTAGGATCCTCTTATCGTTATGCCGTCAAAATCGAGTAGAAATTTAAGCAAATCAATAAGTGGGATATTTGGTTTGAAAATTCGTTGCAATAGAAGTATGACAAAGGAAACCTCAAATCACAAAAAAAGGGAAAGGAAAGGATAGCCAACCTAAGGACAACCTTTCCAAGGCACAAGCAAGGAGGGTTAATGGGAAGATGAAGAAATACATTTGGAAGTGGTGCGAGTTCCACAAAATACCCTAGTACAACACTGATGAATGTCTCTCAAAGCAATCATTAGTGGTTGAGCTCAAAGCATCAGAGTTCAATCCTGGTCTTGATTTTGATTCAAAACCCATCATCATAGGAAATTTGAGGTCTAAAATGGGCCTCCTAATGAAAATAATAAAATAATATTAAAAATTTGAAAATAATAATTATTAATTTTGGAGGAAGAAAGAAAAAAACTATTTTTGTTCGTATTTTCAACATATCTCTCTGGGGTTTTACTCAAATTTCAAGAGGGAGGGCTTGTTGGATGTGGCATTAAATTCCGCATCCAATGAGTACCCACACTGCATACTTTTGACGGACCCCACTACCCCCCAAAAAAGAAATACTTGAAAAAACGTGATGATGACATAGCCATCCCGCTTGAAATTTGAGTAAAACCCCATAGAAATATGTTGAAAATACAAACAAAAAACAATAGTTTTTTTAATGAAAAATATGTCAAGTCAACCATTATGGTTGAATCATTTTATTCAAATTCTATTGGTTCTTGAATTCCAACTCACAAGAGTTTCTTGTTGGCTCGTTTTCTTATAAGGCCCATTTTAGACCCCAAATTTCCTCTAATGAGTCACAATCGTAGACAAGGGAAAGAAGTCGATGATTATGGACCCAGCTCCATGGTCACTATCACAAAGGTCCAACTAAGTGAGCTAAAGAGCTAGAGAAAGATGAGTGAATCTTCCACTCATAGATGTGGGTGAAGGGTTCTCCACTACATTTCATTACTGACAATGAGAGTCAAAAGAACTTGATATCAGTGGAAGTTGTGAAAATATTGAAATTTTCAACATCAGCACACCACAACCCTACAACATCGATTGGCTAAGCTAGAGTAATGACATCCATGCCAATCAACAATTCCTCCTACCCAATGACATCAATGCCTTCAAAGATGAGGTACTATGTGATATTGTCCCTCTTGAAGTATGACAAAGGAAACCCCAAATGACAAAACAAAGGGAAGGGAAAGGATAGACAACCTAAGGACAACCTTTCCAAGCCACAAGAAAGGAAGATTAATGGGAAGATCAATAATGAGATTAGGAAGTGGTACGAGTTCCAAAAAATGGGGCTTGTACAACACTGATGAATGTCTCTCAAAGTAGTCATTATTGGTTGATTTCAAAGCATCATAGTTCAATACTGATCTTGATTTTGATTCAAAACCCATAGTCAAAGTCGATACAAGGGAAATTAGATCATTGATTATGAACCCAGCTCCATGATAACTTCATGAAGGTTCAACTAAGCGAGCCTAAAGATCCAGAGGAAGGTGAGTGACTCTTCCATAGTCGGATGTGGGTGAAGGGTTCTCTACTACATTTCATTACTATCGGTGGGAGTCAAAATAACCTGGTATTAGTGGAAGTTGTGAAAATGTTGAAATTGTTGACATCACCACACCATAACCCTACAACATCGACTGGATAAGCTAGGGTCATGAAATCTGCGTCAATCAACAATTCCTTCTACCCTATGACATCAAGCCCTTCAAAGATGAGGTACTATTTGATATTTCCCGTCTGAAAGTTTGTTATGTTATTTTAGGACAACCACATATGTGGAAACATCATGTTGTATGTCAGTCTCGAATGCATGGTGTCATTGGTTATTTGGGGAAACAACTCTATAGAATACTAGAGGTCATTCCAACTACTATAATCTCCTTGATCTCATTCAAGAAATGCAAGATGGTGATATGATAGACTAGGAAATACATCCTCTTCATGATTGGATCTGGAAGTGAATGATAGGTCAACGCAACATCCATGACCTCTACCCAAGATATTTCCCTACAACATAAGAAGGTGGAAAAATTAGTGGAAGAATACAAATATCTCTTCAACTCACTATATCGGGGGCCTCTACACTACCAAGTCAAACATTCAATTGTTTTGGCACATGCTACTCCTCTACCTAATGGCCTAGTCTATTGATGCTCTATTCCAAAAAATGAAGAAATCAAGTGTCTGACTCATTAGTTACTCCAAAAGGAGCACATTTGATAGACCTCCTCACCTTATGGGAGCCCAATTATGTTTGTGCAAAAGATGGATGGTACTACATTGATTATAGATCTCTCAACAAATTCACAGTTGAGGAATCAATATTGAATTCCATGCATTGATGATCTTCTTGACCAACTCATGGGGGCCAAGTCTTTCAATGAGATTAATCTAAATTTTGAATACCATTAGGTCCCAATCGATAAAATTGATGTCTAGAAGACAACCTTCAAGTATAGATAAGGTCTTTTCAAGTGGCTGGTCATATCTTTCAGCTTAACTAATGAGTGAGTGCATGAAGTTGGTGGACCTTTTAGATGCAACTAGAGTTTTAGGAATTTGATCATATTTATTCCATAACTTTTTCTTTTCTAAAACATTTCATGACTTATATGTTTCACTACTAAACAATGACCTCTATATTCTATAAAAAATCTAATCCATCATTATTACATTAAGACCTTGAAAATATGCACTAGCACTTGGCATATTAATTTTGAGGTCTTCGCACTTAAATAATTTTAAAAAATATTTAGAAGTGTTCATTTTGTTTTGGAAAAATAGTGTCGCACTAGTACTATTCGTTACCTACATGTTTGCAAAATTTTGTGTATTGAATCCATCATTTAGACACTCAAAGGATGCACTATGATATACATATTCCTTATCCTTTGCTGAAAAATAAAATGTTAATATTAGAAAAAAATCGAAATTGAGTTAGTTGTGAACATTTTCAATAAATAAAATCTATATATTCAGAAAGGTGATTCAATTTCCTACATTTCATATTATTTACTATAAGAAATATTCATTGTGTAGTTATTCCAAAATACCATTGTAAGCTAAAGGATGTCTATTTTATGTTCGGTTGCATATAACATGTAAAAATAGATCATCATTATCTTTCACTCACCCTAATGATGCAAAACCTTTCACGAGGATGATGGATGGAATCTTGTGTCCATTCATCATTTCTTTTGTGTTCGTATATCTTGACGTCATCCTCATCTTCAACAAGAATTAGGACGAGCATCTGCAATACATTCAATAGGTCCTCAACACTCTGCGACAACACAAATTATATGCTCATATAGAGAAATTCTCTTGTGACATGCAAGAATAGAATATCCGGGATACCTAATGGATGAGTGTTAGGTTAAAATATGTTTAAGTAATGAACCTTAGTAATCTTGTTTGTCAAACCAGGACTTGTAAGCTTGTGAGTTGCAAACATTGTATGTGCAGGAAAACATAATCTATTCTATGACAAACTACTGTAAGCTAATTATTTGTTAAATACTAGTTTGTAGCAGTCTTTCTTACTTAAAGCTATGATATAAGTGTTCTTCCTTAAAACACAATTAGAAGAATACTAAGTCACACTCTGTTTTGAGGAAATACTAACACACAGAATAAACTATTAAAACAAAGGAATGAATTCATGAAACAAAACTAGAAGTAAAATGATATCTACTCAGAAATCTACTTAACTTAATAACTAATGAAGAAAAAGGTATTGCAATACTAACCTAGTGAATCCAATCTAATATCACACTGTAGAATTAAACTAAAATTGCGGAAAGAGATATGTACAAAAATTGGTACTGAAAATGGAATAAGTGACATTCTTTTCAAAAATAACAAATGCTTAGTCTAATCATGCTGTACATAAGGGTGTCAATGCAAGGAATGATGTTGAAGGCTAATATATAACACTCCGTATTTAACTTCTGATTTACTTTATGCACACATAATTTTATTTGAATCAATGATTTAAGAATGTATTGTGAATAGGAAAGATGATTAACTCAAGCCTGAGATTATGATTTTAGTTGCAATTACCCTAACACAGTCCTTCACTGTATAAAGGAAAATGTTCTAGTAGTATTTGTAATCAAGTACTGGTTATGACCTCTCTCCTAATTAAAT
>LPNX010516370.1:84494-114520 GCA_001517045.1 Pseudotsuga menziesii | reverse complement strand
ATATATTTCCATAGAAAAAAACCATATATATATTTTGAAAAACAATATACAATCCACAGATAGACCAATAACTAATATTTTCCATTGTCAATAGTTTCTGACCAATAGACAAATATATCCTATACTGATTATAAATCAAGTATAAACTAACCATTACTTAAAAAGAGGCATTAAAAACACTCTATTTACACATTGTCCCATGCATCAAGGCATTTACAAAACTGGGCATTGTCCAACCCTTAAAACATCAAAATTATTCAAAGATCTAGTTATCTAAAATTGTTCATTAATCTTCAAAAATCAATCAAGGATCAAAAGATCATCCTTAATCTTCAGCAAGAAACTCCAGCTTTCACACAACCTGTAGAAATAATTTTAATAAAACATGACATAGTTGGAACATTCAGCTACCCGATGCTCTGAAATCTGCCAAGATCCATTTAAAACGTTAGATCCATCTTTTGCCAGTAAATCTGCAAGTGTATTTCTTTCTCGATAAATATGCATAAAATTCACAGACTCAAACAAATCTACCAATCTATGAACTTCAAGCAAAATCTGTGCAAGCTGAATGTTTTGAATGCGATACTTACTAGTGGCCCAATTGATAACAAGATGAGAGTCTCCAAAAATATGCAAATGGTTATAGTTATGTTCCAAAGATAGAGTAAGAAGAAACTTTAACCCAAAAAGTTCAGCAAAATTATTAGTTCCAAGACCCAAACTAGCTTTGAAAGTAAAATAGTGATCATCAGATATAAAGACCATACCTCCAGCACCATAAATTTTTGGATCCCCTACAGCCGAACCATCAAAATATCCCCAAGGATATGATTTATCAATTACTTCTTCCACAACAAGTCTAAATATGATAATCTTGTCTTGGGGAAAGGAACTCAACAAACCCAGACAGAAAGATGAAACCTGGAAAGGAGATAACATATAATCCTCAAAACAACTTTGATTTCACTCTTTCCAAATAAACCATAACACAATAATTGGAAAAGACCTGATGTGTTTCACTTCTTCCTTCATACACCAATTCTTCAGACATAAACTGACTGAAGTGCCAATCCATAAATTGTATAACCCCAACTTGGCCTCTAACTCAATCCAAACTTGTTTGGTAAAAGAGGAATCCACTCCTAAATGAACATTAGAATCAGAATCAATTTTTCATAAATAACATCTTCCAGGCCCTTCCTTACCTTTACAACAAATAACATCCCAGGTTAAAGCTTTATCCTTTAATAAAAACCAGCAGAAATGGTTTGCTTTAAGTGGACATTTGAACTTCCAAAGAACCTTCCACCACCAGGAAAGTTCCTCCACCTGTCTTTCCAACATTAATTGAAGATAACCAGATCTTGGAGTGTATTTCCCTGATTTAGACTAATTCCAAATCAAAAGATCCTCATCACATGACAATCTAACATGACTGGTTTTTAATAAAGCCAAATATTCATTCCAGCAAGTGATATCTTATTGTTCAACAAGACCAATCAAAGCAGCTGAAAACCAACCTTGATTAAGCAACAAAGACACACCAGGACAACCAATATCTTTAAGAAAGTAAAATCCAGTAGAGTGAAGTTTATCCATCAAGCTAAGTGGTAGAATGTGTCTCCACTTACAGCCAACTCAAGGATCCACTCTGATTCTAACATTGGCTCCATTCCCAACCTTCGAAATAAGAAAGTTACCAATAAGGTCAAAAGACCAAAGCACTGATTTCCAACAAATGGACATGCATAATTTCTTTTTAACTATCACACGAATCCAATCCATCAGGGATAAAGGATAAATATACTTTTGAAAAGCAATCTGCGCCCAAAGACTCGTTCCATGAAGAAAATTCCAAACATTCTTGGTAGCAAGAGCTTTAGCAAACAGAACTGGAATATTCAGCCGCCAACCTCCCAAAACTTTTTGGACATGCTAAAGTTTTCTAAGATGTCCAGGGCAATCCAAAAAGAGTCTGAATTCCCTGCCCATAAAAATTTAAAACATAATTTTCTGACCTTTTAAATAATGCCCAAAAGAATCCAGAAATGCATCTAGTAAACTGGAATAGCTTCTAATACTGATTTGACCAAAATAAGCTTACCTCCCTTAGACAACCATCGAAAACTCCAATTCTTGATTCTCTTTTCCACCTTAACCACCAGCCAATCCCAATCTTTTCTGTAATATCTGCAAGGTTTGAGATAAAACCCAAGATATTTCAAGCCAACTTCAAGATTTGCAACTGAAAACGAAAAAAATATTTTGAACAGTAATAAGCTCAACATCATCCAACCTGGAGTATAACAAGGCTGATTTATCTAGATTTATCAGCATCCCAGAAGCTTTACAAAAAGTTTGCATAATCTCATAAAGGATTGATAGAGATTGCTCAGAACCATCAGAAACCATGACAATATCATCAACAAATAAGACATGAGTTGAAGTAATATCATTCCCAAAAGATATTCCATGAAAATCACCAGATGCTTTTGTTGACAATAAGGCCCTACCCAATCCTTCAACAACTATAAGAAAAAGGAGCGGAGCCAGAGGACAGCCTTGCCTCAATCCTTTGCCTGATTTGAAAAAATATGAAGCCGCTCCATTAAAAAATACAACAAATGAGACAGATGAAAGACTACTCATAATCCAAGAAATAAAAGGAACAGAGAAACCCATTTTAGAAAGGATTATCCTTAGATAAGTCCAACTAACTATGTCATAAGCTTTAGACAGGTCAATTTTTAAAACCAAAAACTTCAAATTTTTACAATAAATGGTATGCAAACCTTCCTGAATTACCCCAACTACATCATGAATCTGTCTGCCAGGTAAAAACCCAAATTGTTCACCAGAAATGTACCTTCCAAGTAACTTCCTAATACGCATCGATATAATCTTGCTAATAATTTTGTAACAAAAATTACATAAAGAGATTGGTCTAAAATCTTCAAAAGATTTAGGCAAATCATTCTTAGGAATTAAAGAAATAAAATTTGAATTGAAGGTAGCAGGTACTTTACCATACTTCCGGGAGTCATCAACAACACTTAACAGATCCAGACCCAAAACACCAAAAAGCACTCTATAAACCTCCATCGGGATCCCATCTAGACCCGGACTCTTGTCATTTTTACTTAAGGCTAAAACAGATTGAATCTCCATCAAAGAAACATGAAGCATTAGCTCTTCATTCTCCAAATCAGAAATAGAGGTAGGAAAAAGCTCAACAATATTCATAATCTCCAGAAGATGAAGTATCTTGTCTTCCTGAAACAAATGCTCAAAATGTTGTACACCAGCCTTAGCAATTGATTCAAAACCTTCCACTGAAATTCCATCATCTCCCTCAATTTTCTAGATAGAGTTTATATTCTTTCTATGATTAGAAAACTTGTGAAAGAAAGAGGTACTTTCATCCCCACATAAAAGCCCGGTATCCCTACTTTTCTGTCTTGCTTCCTACTCACGAACTAAAAGGATAATTCTTCTACGAGACTCCAAATCTACTAGAGAAATCCTATCAGCTTCAGTAGAGAAACCAAACCCAGGTTTGTTAAAAGAATCAACAATCAAACCTTTAATTTCCACTAATTCCTTGGTCTCCTGAACTTTTTGCTTGACTGACCAAGATATAGAAACATCCTTGATAATTTTAAGATTAGCCACAAAATGAGACACAGTAGAAACAAAAGGATTATCCACATACACAATCCAGGAAGCCTTAAGTAAGACAACAAAATCCTCGTTTAATAACCAATGGGCATTAAATTTGAAAGGAGACCAAGGTTTTGGATTATTAGATAAGATCTGAAGGAAAACTGACTGATGATCATAATCCCCCCCACAACCCACCCATTGCCGAAGATGCAAATCTAAATCTAGAAAATCAGCTAAAACCAAAAGTTTGTCCAATCGTTTACATATATTTTCATTTCCAACTCTTCTATTAGACCGAGTAGGAGCTAATACATGTGGAACAACATCCATAATACCAAAAGCATCCAAACTATTAGAGAAGAAATCTGATAAACTATCCACACGAGCCTTTTCACCCCAAATTTCCGAACAACCCAAAGAGAAATTCAGATTTCCTCCAAATATTAATCTAGAAGTTTTAAGACAATCCAAAGAGAGAAGATTGTTCCAAAACCTAACTGTATCCAAATAGGGCCCATAAATATTCATAAAACAGAAAAACTCCTTCATTTCAATAGAATACAAGGATGCAAACAAACTAGAATCCACTGCCCAAGCACTTATCAATTGAAAATGTCTAATCCTCCAACGTAATAACAATCCTCCAGACTTCCCTTTAGCATCCAAAGAAATAAAGACCCAACCAAAGAGCAATGATTCGAGCTCACCAGCCAAGCTATGCCCATCCCCCATAATTTCTTGTAAAAATAAAACATCAATAAGCTGATCTTCCACCATCCTACGTACAACTAGTTTTTTAGGTAAACTAGCTAAACCCTGATAATTAAGAGTCATCACAATCATGGTGAAAACCTAGAATGGGCAGCCACTACTCTAAGTGCCCCGGATTGATGTTCCAAAGAAACAAAAGGATCCTTCTCTTGTAAACTAACAGAAACCCCAGGGTAAGCATCAACCATAACTCCAGGATGAGCAGCATTCTTAACCCCAGACGAACCAATTTTTGAACAAGATCTGAGATAATAACCCTTTTCCTGAAACAAATTAACTTTCACAGGTGATACAAAACCTAAGCCACCTAAAGTAGAATCCGAACTCATGGATACTTTGAAAGAACCTCCATCAGAGGATCAAAATAATTTAATTCTTTCAACCCAGGAAAAGTAAAATTTTCATTAATAAAAGGCTCATCCAATAAAGTAGGTTTAAGAACATCCAAGGTTAAAACCTGTTCTTCAATATCCAAACCCATAAATCCCTTAGATAAAAGTTCATCCACAGGATAAAACTGTTGTTTAGTTAAAACCTCATCAGAAACCAAATGATGCACATTATCAAATACCTGTACATCATGCACTAAACCTGATTCTCTTTGAATTTCGGAGACACCCACCTGAGAATCAACCCCAATTTTATCTAAACCCTCCTCAGGGAGACAGCCATCAGAACCCACAGATTTGTTCACCCACCAAACAGATTTTACAACGCAACCCGATTGATGATGAACAGAAAGACTACAATAAGAGGCTATATGCCCATGTCTATGACACCTAAGACATATAAAAGACACCCCAATGTAGTCCAGAGGCTAGTTAAAGCTTATATTACCTTTTGAAATCATCAAATCAGCCACTAACACTTTACTGATATCAAGAAGAACTAAAATTTTACCCAGAAAACAGACACTGGACTAAAGAAAGGATAGGTCAGCTTCAAGAAACATTCCCAGGGAATTTCCAACCAGCGTAAAGAAATCTAGGGACCAGAACTCAAAAGGGAGATTTGGAATTTTAACCCAGATTGGTAGAGTATCATACCTTTCAAATCGTGGGTCAAACAAAGGGGTCCAACGCTTCAATAAGAGACCAGTTCCCTCCCACCTCCAAGAACCAGAGAGGATTAAATCCAAGTCCACAGCTTCTTGGAATTTGAAGGCAATCCACCCCCGTGGTAGAACATAAACCTCCAGATAGAACAAAATAACATCCATCCAGGTATCATTCACCCATTTCTTTAAACCCGTCGAGCTAAACTTGCGACCTCTGAAGCGCTCGACCAGAGTATGTGTGTTAGTAAATATAATTTCATTCATCTTAATGTCTTCCCCCACAACTAATAGAACATGATTCACAGCTTTTTTTATAACATGTGCGAGTCTTTTCACACGCCCACCAGCTCCAGGAACAAACCTCTCTTTCCTATCCAAAGAACCCACTGGAAAATCCACAGCACCCACCTGCGAGTTCACAACTCTCGACTGATGAAGATTAGAGACATCTCCAAGAGCTAGCGAAACCTCATGTTCCGTAGAACTATCAAAACTGTCCACTCGAGAATCCAAGAAATTACCAACACTTCTCACCGTCCCAGAAGAGTGCATACCACAATCATCGACCTCCACAAAACCTAAAACAACACATGGCTCAGAATGAACAGGCCCCAAAGAAGCAACAGGCTGAACCTTTTCCTTATCAGAAAGATCAGAAGTATCCACAACATCTACCCCTAAACCCATGGGAAAAAGCAAATCACATTGTTCGAATTCTTCATCGGAGGAGAAATCCTCTCTGCATAAAGGCAAAACAACCAATGAAAAACAAGCTAACCTCCCATCTGAAAGCTTGTTAGTTTCCCCTGCTTTGGTAGGAGTGCGCACCTGTGCTTTCATGTCTTGAAGCGACATGAATACAGACGTGGCGCAACAAGAAGAACAAGGTGCAAAATTCAATAAAGAAAAGTAAATATATGTATAGAACCGTCAAAATGAACAAGAACCAAAACGATCTTAACCAAATTTGACCTACTGCCAATAAAACCACCAAAAATTCAAAAAGCGTCTTCTAGTATCGCCATTAGCAAAACTCCAATTCCATCATAACATAGCTAAAATCCTAGCTAATATCACCTCCAGAATAAAGAGGAAAAAATTTGGCTAGAAAGCTAGCTGAAATCGCCACGCATAGAACTACAACCAGCTTGCTAGTTCAAAAATATCTTCAAATCGTCGCACCTCCAAACAACTTGCTAAAAATCACCATGCCAATCGAGATGTACTGTCTACTACGCCATTCAAGAAGTACGTTTTGCGCTGAAATAATATCTATATCTATATCTATATCTATATATATCTATATCTATATCTATATCTATATCTATATATATATATATATATATATATATATATATATATATATATGTACATACTGCTTTACACTATTTCTCATGTTCAACATTTCTAAATATCAAAGTGACTGAAATGAAACTAGCTAGCTATATCTGTTTGGTTGTTGTATTTCTAATCCCCACAAGCTAGGAATTATGACCCAGATCATAGTAAAAATCCAAAAATAACTAGAAAAATATCATATTAAACATAATAGATAAACACCCTCATGGATTTGGCATGTTACCCAGGTGCATGGCATGCTCATCGACAACTTTGCATTGAGGATTCTCCCTAGTCTCCATGAGCTCAATCAACTGATCCATCTCATTGTTGAATTTGGCATTCATAGTGACCTGGTTACAAGCCATATTTCATATACCCATCTCCATATTTTTCAAATCCCTTCCCTAATACCTGCGTAACTTTCTCCCATGGAGTGTGCACCTGTGGAGGATCTCCCAAATCCTGAACTTGGTTATCGTATTTACCTTCATCAAGAGCCATTTCCATCATGGATTTCATGCTCCAAAATAGACTGAGTGTTCTAGTGTGATTAGTTTCTCTAGTTCGCGAAGCTCTAGTGTCCTCTATTATGCCTTCAAATATGGATTACAGGCTCTTTGGAGAATTTACATAACTCCTATTCCTTGTGTGATTCTCCCATTGTTCAACACGTGCATGGGCTTGTTGGATTACCCTCGAGCCAAAGAAACATCATAGCTTTTCCAGGTCCTTCAAAGCCTTAGGCATCTCAGAATGCTTGGGACCTGAGGTGATGCACTTGTGAGTAGTTTTAGTGAGGACCATTGCCCCTGTTTGCAAGATGTAATGAGGACTAGGGAAATAGGGAGATATTGAGAGCTGAGCAAAGTGTATGGAACAAATCATAGTGTTTGCAAATATCCAAGGTCCAATAAGATGTGTTCTCTGTAAGTAATAGTCTGAGACAATTTGACATCTCTTTTTTGAATGTAGATTTACTTTATCATTTTGGAATCTAGCAGTGGCTAGGATTGGTGAGATTCAAGTAATGTCTCAAAGTTGGAGAGCTATGTTTTTAAATTGGGCTCACTCTTTTTGGCGCTCCCTTTAGTTTATTTTTTTAAAGGTGATTTCTCTTGTCTCTGCAGAAATATATTTGTTGGAAGGTTTAATGCCTCTCCCTAAATAAATCTTTCTTCATAGAAGAATTCTTCGCCTCTTTTTGTAGATCAATCCACCAAATATTTTCTCTTTGAAGTTATCTTTAAATGAGGAACTTTAGCCACATACTTTGCCACTCTCTTTAAAACAGATATTATTTGGTCCTTTAGAATTAAGAATCGATTATGAGGAAACCTAATCGATTCCCCATTTGTGAAATTTAATTGGAAAATTAGGAAGACTCCCTAAGAGATTCAGAATTGGATTTACCAACAGTAATGTCCTATTCTCTTCTTTGATGGAGATTTGAAAGGAAATCTATGGTGACAGAAGAAGGAGGGGTTTTCTCTACCCTAAAGGAAATAAAAAATTCATTTCTTGGGGGCTTGTTTAGGCGATGAACAATGGAAACTTTGACAAGGACCTACCATGCTTAAGGAAAAAGAGTCTCGTTCTATCATTGTTATCGGGGACTCCTAGATCAACATTGTTGCTATTCACTCTTTGCAAAACAGAGTGACATGTCCTAAGATGGATCTCATAGGGAATATTTTTACGAAAAGTGTCAAGTTTGATTCCTTATCTTTCTTTCATATCCTTAGGACACTAAATGAAGAGGTAGATCGAAAACCAAATCAAAGTGTCAAACCTGAATTTGGTTTACTTAAAGTGTCAAACTTGAATTTGGTTTGCTTAAATTTAGTAAGGGGTGGCAAAGTTTTGTTTTCCACCATGTAATGCACAACCCATAGTTTATGGATCCATGAAAAACATATGATTATTTTGTATAAACACTCCACAAGGATTAAGTGTTGATGCGACACCTAATTAGTCAGACCCCACTCCAATGCAATGGTTCTAGATTTAATTCATGTGGATAACATTAACCTCTTTAATTTTCCATTTACAAAATTGAGTGAGTTTAATGACGGGTCACCTACCTAGCTTCCACCTTATAATTATTGTATGGGAATTGGATGCACAAAGACATGAAGATGATATAGAATATTTGTCTAGCTCACCCCTTAATGATGGGGAAAAACTTCATCATACTTCACCAAATCAAAGATCCCCTACTCTTTAAGTTTACATGATTTATAATCCAAGTATAAACAAGAAGGAATTTTAAGTGATTTTTAGTTATCAATTTAACCCAGGCCTTTATTAAAAAGAGTCCTCTTTGTACCTTCATTAAAAAGAGTCCTCCAAAGAGTCTTGGCACATATATATTGATTAAACAAATCAAGATTCTTAATCCCCCAACCCCCACAGAGTTTGGGTTTAGAAACACTCCCCCAAGAGGAGATATGATACTTTGAAGAGTTTAGTTTTCTAGCCCATAGAAAATGGAATAAAATATTTCTAATATGAGCAATGACATCCATTGACATAATAAAGAGAGAGAACCAAAAAATAGGAATACTATGAAGTACAACAGAAACCAAAACCATCCTACCCCCCACATATAACCATCTGAAAGACCAGGAGTTGATTCATTTTTTAATTTTCTTAATGAGCCAGATCCAATCACAAAATTTATAGTCATTTGGATTCAGGTAGAAAGAAAGGCACTTTAATCCCTCATCAATATTGGTCATCTGACAAGGAAAGGTATGTGCAACATGTTCACAAAGATCCTAATCACCCCCATAAACAAAAAAATATGATTTTTGCTCATTGATTGCCATGCCTGGGGAATCACAAAAAACATAGATAACTAAGAAAAAATAATTTAATGTTAATATTTTAATGGTTATACAAGATCTAAAAACATTTATCATCTTAATATCATAAACATATACAAAAGGATCATTGAAAGAAACACAAGCACATCCACATAAAAGAACAAAAAGATTTATCTTGGGAAACCCTTGTGGGGGAGAAAACCCAAAACACATTCCTCGATATAGAATCAACCAAGTACCATGTAATACCCCAAGAATAAGAATTGCAAGACTCAAAGAATAATATTGGACTACTTCCTTGTAATGTCCCTTTTTGAAATTTTATTAAATGACCATTTTTCCACCTTTTCCCTAATTTGGACCTTAACTAGTTTTGATGTCTAGACCTCCAAATTGACCCAAATGCTCCCAAATTTTCTCAGAAGGCACATGACTGATATTAGAACTAAAATATGATTTTCAGGGATGTTTTATGACCCCCAAATTACTTCTTCAACTTTTTTAATGTTTTTTTCAAAGTAGGAGTCTTTACTAACAAATTGGGGCTCCAATTCCATTCGAAATAATTAACATTATCATAGCATACATCAATGTAGTGGGGAAATGTCATTGTTTGCTCATTAATAATCAATTTTACTTACATCCATTTGATATTTAAACCTGATACTTTATGAGAATGAATAAAATATCATATTGAACTTATTACAACCAGTAATGGACAATTAAAATCTCTCCTAATTCGAAATCATTAGCATTACAATGGTGCACAACAAGATAGTGGGGAGATGACACTATTTCTTCGTTGTTTAACATTTTTACATGAAATATTTTAGAATTTTAAACTAAGAGTCTTATAAACTTTAAATATAAATAATTTACATCAGAACATAAAATAATGGAGCATTAGAATCTTCCCCAAAGAGATCAATAGCTCACCCAAAGTGCAATCCCTACATGAGCAGGAATATGCCATAAAAATGGAAATGGTTGAAAGAAAGTGCTGCAATAGAAGAAAAAAAAAAGCTTCCCTATAGCTTACAACTATGAATAAGACTCCATTGAAGCTTCACAAAATACCTGAGTGGCCTCTCCAAACACCTACTTGGATGGGAATCTTTCACCCTCGAAATTGTCTAAGGCAAGAAAACTAGTCATCCACTAGCTCTCACAATTCACAAATGACAATTTCTCAAATGATACAAATCCATTATATTAGTTGTTTAATTTATTTAATAAAAATCCTTATCCTTATAAGTTTCCCAATCCATCCAAAAACTCAATTCAATTCGAATCAGGGTGTGTGCTCATGATTTGCCATGTGTCCTCCCTTTCCTAGCCTTCCACCTTCCCCAAATTTGAGTTGGATCCCATTGAGATTTCCCAAATCATATGAGAGCCCAATTTTATTGTCTATTTCAACCTAACATGTCATATATATCATACTTCAGCCTCCAGATCTGATTTTTTTCATAAGTGTCATAACATTTTCATGATTGTTGTCATAGAGCTAGGGAATCTAGTCCAAGTGTTTCACTAACTCCAAAATGACTCTTCCTCTCCCATGCAAGTTACACTTCCTCCAAATTTAGACCTATGATGCATATCAAAAATTGTATTATCCTTCTAACTTATCCAACAACATTTAGGATTCCCATGGATTCGAAATTGAAAGAGGAGGATGCCATGTGGCACCAAATTTCTAGCTTATGTGGACCCCATAGTCTCCATGTGTCTCCATGCTCCATTTACACTTAAATTTTCTCTTATATTTATTTATTTAGATACTTTATTAAATAATTATTCCATTCTAACTTTCAAACATCATTCATTATCCCCCTTATTCCAAATCCTAAAGCTTCCACCCCCAACCTAGGAAACTAGTAATTTTCCTCCTGGGCAATTTTTTGACCCTTAGAATCAATTTGAAAAACTATAATGAATATGGAAAATGTGATTACACTATTGTGAACCAATGGAAAATTTGGGACATTAAAAATACTCCCTTCCCAATATTGCCTGTCCTCAAGCAATTTCAAGCATGGGTGTTGAAGAATGCGCTTTCTATATGAATCTTTGAAGTTGCCACCAAGTTTCCCAACTTTGAGTCTTTGAGATTCCATGAATATTTGAGAGAGTAACCACCATGATTTCTACTGCACTACTCTGATTAAAATCACTTTATTAAGCGGGTAATCCATCTCCCATACTACTTGTTTCCCAAAAAAATTGAAATAAATGGGACTAAAAAAATATCCCAGGGTCCCATTGCTTGTATTGCACTCCAACAATTAAGACTCTTCTCTCCAACCAATACCATGAGGAAAGAGAATTCCGGGATCCCATTTTCTTGTATGCATTCTTCCAAACATCACGAGTACATAATATATATCATCAAAGTACATAACAACATAATAAATATGTACATCAAGGAGGTGCCTCATAAAAAAATATTGAAAGTGCTTATACCTACAAGTAAGTAGACCACCATTTTCCAAGTGCATACAAGCTCCAAGTGACCAATCAAATCTGATCCAATGACATAGGTGAGGATCCCAAGTCACATAATGCTTCTACAAAGATATATAATGTGCATCAATATAATAAGCCATGTGTTCTTTCATCCAAGGAGTTTATGAAGAACCTCCACCAAAATATGAACCAAATAATGAGAAAAAAAAGCAAGGAGACTTCAAATGACTCAGAGAAGTCTCACCCATACATCCATGAAAGAGAGAATCATAAAGATATAACAAATTATGTGGCTGGAAACAAACATTTTCTCCAACCATAAATCTATTCACCCTAGTCGAATGAATTTCCTCCAACATAAAATGAACCAAGTGTTGAGTAAGAGAAACCATGAGTCTTCAAGTGACTCAAATGCATATCATAGGTGCATCCATGTAGATGTGCATAATCATAAAGTAACAAAGGATTCTGTTGCAAATGTGAATAATAATGTGCTCCAACCATGTCATCATCAAAAGTAAATCTAGGAGTTCCATACTCCTCATGTGGCACCATAAAAAAGAACCCTTTCACCCATATTTCATTGAGACTAATGCTGCAAAACTTAGAATTGTAGGATGTAGGAGAATGAAATAACTTATCCAAATGATCAAAAAGTTTAGAAGTTTCATCATGGGAAGGATCCATATGGGTAGTATAATTCAACTCCTTCAAAAGTGTGAAACCTTTGTCATAGATTGGTTCCAATGTAGAGGAATCATGCTCTTCTTTAATAATTGCATAACCTTCATCAAGAGACAATTAAAGTTCCTCTTCCACCACATCAAGTGTTTGGATCTCTTAAATTTCATATTCAAACACATCAAACACATTCAAATTTCTACATTTCTCATGATCCACCATGTCATGATAATCCTCCAAACAATCTACCATTTGACAATCTAAAACATAGGAGGAAAAACAAGTATCTTGCAACTTTTCAAGAAGTTGCTCATTTTGAATTGTGAGCTTATGATTATCCTCATTATTCTTCAAGTATGCATCATATAAAAATTCATTAAGCACAAACAAATTATTTCTATCAAAAATAAAAGACATGAAATTGCCTTTGATGTGGCACATTGCTCTTTGAATCTTCTCTATGTCTTCAAGGAAGGATGTTTCCTCCAATGAAGTAGCTCTCCAACAAGAATTTGACACTAATGCATGTCATGGAATATGTTAAGGGATTCTTGGATCTTCTTTTAATTCATATTTAAGGACCCTTCAAGAAAATGAGGCTCTTGCAAATGAACCTCCTCACCTTCTTCCTTCTTGCTTGGACCAACTTCATGAAGCTGAAGTGATGATGGGGAAGTTGATCTTGTTTCTTCTTCAACTGCTACAAGGTATTCATTTTAATGTTTACTAGAAATTTTGTTTGTAACAACATTTTGAAATCTGATCTCTATGTCACCAACATAGAGTTGTGAGCACCCATCAGTAGGTACTTCTTCATAGTTCAATCATCCATCAATAGATGCTCTTTGTTTCATTTCCAAGGTAGAATGTGTCTCGAAATGATCTTCAGTATTTTCAATAGAAACTTCTTCATACTCATGTGATGTCTATTTATATTTTTCAGAGTCACTTGGGAGTGAATTTTGATCCTCTTCATGTACTACTTCTTCTACTTCACCTATTTCAGAACTAGGTGGTTCATGGTTCTACTCCTTTTGCTCCTTTAAGCAAGCTGATACATTTTGCCCCTTGGTTTCCTTAAAATAAATATGTTTTATCCAACCTTGGATAGCTAACAATTTGAATCATTTCATAATATTCTTGGTTGTGTCTTCAAATATAGGTTCCATGAATTTTATATGCTCCTCACCATCATATGAGGTTCCCTTTTCATCCCTAGTCATAGTTTCCTCTTCAACAAAAGCACTTTTGGGTTTTGATATATAATGGTGGTCCCTGAATTCTAGTAATAATAAATATCAGACAAAATTAGGTGCCAATATCATGCTATGATACCACTGTAATTTCCATTTCTGAAATTTTATTAAATGACCATTTTTTTTCACTTTTTCCCCAATTTGGACCTTAACTAGTTTTGATGTCTAGACCTCCAAATTGACCAAATTCTCCCAAATTTTCTCAGAAGGTACATGAATGATATTAGAACTTAAATATTATTTTAATGTATTTTTTATGACCCCCCAATTACCCCGCAACGTTTTTAAAGTTCTTTTCAAAGTAGGAGTCTTTATTAGCAAATTAGGGCTCCAATTCCCCCTGGGTAATTGCCGGAAATGGATTCTCAAATGATCCCAAAGTCCCTCTAATTTATGAAAAGATATAGGGGATGTGTGGGGAAAATTTTAATGTCTCATATGCATCATGTTTCAGTTCATACATGCTGTTATTACTCTCTCCCAAACAGCTCCCAAATCACAATTTCGACCCTTGGGGAAAAGGCACTGAATCTTCTCCCAATGCAATTAAAATGAAAAAAAATGGATTTTTATGCTTAAGTAATGAAAATTAAACTTGTAATACACACTAATTACATTCCATTCCTTGTAAATTTATCAGATATACATTCTTCCGTTCGAAATAATCAACATTATCATAGCAAACATCAATGTAGTTGGGAAATGGTCATTGTTTTCTCATTAATAATCACCTTTCCTTACAACCATTTGATATTTAGACATGAGAATTTATGTGTCATAACCCCAAAATTTCATAAAAAATTAAATTTTTTAAGATAACATAAAATGTCTGAATACACAGTTTACTAACTGCTAATGGTAGTGGAAAATGAAACAGTTTAACAAATAGTATTAATTAGTTTCATAATACAATAACTAATATAAATTCTATTTTCGTAATGTATATAAGATTGACCTGCATTAAGATTTCTTTTAGCTTTTCTAATAATTTTACTTTTTTGGCAAGTAGGTGAAATCTATCTTTGAAACTTGGGCTTACTTAGCATTATGCTAACGAAGATGGAATACTGGTTCTTACAGGTTCAACAGGTAATGATCAAACAAGTAGGAGTTTAATTCATAAAGTAGAAAGAAGTATATTTGTTGTATGTTAATGTGCTAGTAGATAAACTGGTTTTTTAAAAGCAAGCTCCGATGAGGTAAAATAACTGTCTTTTATTCATGAAAGTATTTCTATCAAATTCGAAGGTAAAGATTTCCAATAGAGTACATGTTTCTATTTCATCTCTATTTACTAGCCATGGAATTTATCAACCTGTAGATTGGATGTAAATATTCTCATCATTAAGTTATAAACTTCAGTACTTACATTATCACCTTGCTGCATATATTAATGTAACAACATACAATACCATATTATTTTATAATGTACCAATCTGATTGTTACTTGCATCCTGTAGGGATCTTACTACCTGGAAATTTCTATGACATTATAAGTTTGGTTATTGTAACTAGATGCATCATCTTAAGATGGAATACTACCTACCAGCACTTTCATAATTCTAATTCATAGGTAAATACATTATCAGTGTTATTCCTATAATTATAAACCTTGTTCATGGTTTACTCCATAGTAAAATTACTAGTATCATGTTGTCTCACTTATAAATAGTTGTAGTTTATAATAGCTACTATGGTAGATTTTACTACCTAGAACTCTTAATCTAAGGTCCACATCAAGTGAAACCATATGACAAGGATTCTTATACTATGCTAGAACCAAGTAAACATAAACAGTCACAAACTGTCTTTGCAAAATAATGATAGGATCCATTATTATTATTATTGACAAGTTGAGTATGGCAAACTATTATTTGTAAATGCTTACACCAAGGTCGATCCTTGTGATTGTTTATTTTTCATGGTTTAAATACCTTTACTCTTATATTCAAACGACATATATTATAACTAACCCTAAACCATTGGTTTCAAATAATATAGTTTGAACTTCAATATAATATGTAATTATTTTAATGTCATTTTGCAAAGTGTACACACAAATTGTTATTTGGAAATACTTTATTGTATGGTCGACTTTGGGATTGTTCCAATGGAAAGGTTGTTATATCCTTACTCGAAGGTCAACGTTATGAAATCATTGTTAACTAATATCACAACCCTCGAAACTATTGATTACAATGATATAGTTTTTATGTTAACATTGGTGAATATATATATATATATATATATATATATATACACACACACACACTCTATAATCGTGTGCATAGTTTGTTTATATATCATTGTAATAATAATTGGATGATTGGAATACACAGATGAATATAGACAAAACCCACACGTGGTTGAAATATTTGGAGGGCACGTGGTCTGCTCTTGTCCATGCATTGGTGACATAAAATATTGGAAACCCTATTCACCTGTCATTTGTCCCTAAGGATTTCGCTGGCCTGTGGGCTGCTCTGTGTTTTTTTCTTGGTGGCCATGAGAGGATTCTCCTCTGCTTGCTTGCTACGTGGCTTGTGTTTGCTTTTGCTGTAGTTTCATTTCTTAGTCTTAGGCTACAAAACTTCGTTGTTGTAACCTTACTGAGTGAGTGGTTATTTGTTTTGTGTCTGGCTCTCGGCTTGTCCATATTTTTAGTTCTGTTCTACTCATGGCTTGTCACGGCTTTGTGAAGCTTGATTTCATTGACACTGTCTCCACTCCAGGGTTGGCGTAGGGATTTATGTCCTTCTTTGCATAAATTAATTAAGCTGGTGACAGCTTTGTCGTTGCTCGAAATCTCTTCTTGCTTATAGGTAAATACAACTCCAGTCTTCATTATGCAAATTATTTGTTAAGTCGTTTAATACAGTTAGGGTTTTAAGTTTAGAAACTGAGCTTTGTGCTAATGCTCGGTAATGTGTTTGTTACAGGAACCCACGATAACTCGAAACTTCAGTGAAGAGGAAAACAATGGCCAGCTTCCGTGGACTTGTGGCCCCAACCGGTAAGCCATGATTTCAAACTGGGTTTTACCCTACTTGCAATGAGGGTTGTTGAAGGAGAAAATACAGTGCTTGGAAGTTTGTTTCGGTTTCTCGTTAGTGAAGAGACTTTAATATGATGTTTCTTTCCATTTTTTATGTGCAAAACCTTGCTGTTATGCTGGGTAATACCGACCTTCAAGCCATGATAAGTATTTGATTTTTAATTTAGGATTCAGCCTTACAGCTTGACAATGTATTACAGTTGGTTTTATAAATAAATTTTTTGTTAAACTTGAGCTCTGTATCGCGTTGTTATGATTTCGTTAACCTGTAAATAATGATACTGTAAAATAGGTTTTTTCCTTCTTCAACTGTCAGCGAAGAAATTTACTATTTATGATACATTTATAAGTAAATAATATTCATATGAAGACTGTGGAACAGTCATAATGTAAATTTATAAATTTTATTCTTACCAGTCCAGAATATAATAGTTAGGGTTTATTGAAAATGAAATCCTTGTGTAAATGTATTCTTAACTAAATTATTACTTGGGCACTGTTTCTGGTTTGCTTCAGTTTCACTATTACAAGTGTATTGTTATTTATTAACCTATTAATGAAGTATTTAATTTTAAAAGAGGTTGTAAATACATTTTAAAGTTTTAAGAAACAAGACTGTATTCAGTCTAATGCGCAGTTACAGTTCCTTTGTAAATTTTAAATCTCAGTTAACAATGTAATCAGATATAGAATAACTTATACTTGAATAGTTTAGTTGAAAAGGGTCTCGACCCTTAGTTTCTTTTCAAAGGTTATAAGCATGTTCTATAAAATAATAAATAGTTCTTAAATATGTAATTCTTAATTTTATTTCATTTAATATTTATATTTACATTTATTTCATTTACTATTCTATAGATTACAGTTATTCATAACTCTATAAAGAATAGATGGTTAGAGTTGGAACTTTGTTTATTTTTCATAAAATAAGGGTATATATATATAACCTTAATCTGGTTTTTATTAAATAATAGTCTTAAGATTTAGTAATACTTTTAAAAGAAATATTGTTCGGCTAATAACTTGTTTATATACTTAGCTGTTATTTTCTATAAATTTTTATTTGTATCAGTATACAATTACTGTAACTCTAGTGTAGTTACTATTTCTTTTCCTGCATTTTTATTTAGTTATACTAAGTAAAAATAGTAAACACAAATAAACCATAACACTGTTTTTCATTATATTTTAAACATTGAAATAAATTTAGTCTGCTATCTACATATACAAAATGTTATCTACTATTTTCAATCACTCAAGAATTCTTTCATCTACTTAAAGAATTCTAATTGTGCTAGAGTACGACCTCGTTTCTAGGTGTGGAAAAACACACTGTAGAAATTTATTTTCATTCTATTTCACTATTCTCTAAACAAATTTCATTTCTATAACAATCTAATAAGAATACTAAATCTAGCATTTCACAAACTATGAACTTTTAACATTCACATAGTAGTTAAACTAATATTTATTTCACTAAAACAGTAAAACAACATAGCATAGAACCTGTTGAGGACAAGACAACAACAACTTTAGGAGGCTGTTCCTCCCTACCAATCTCCCGGAGAGCACTCAAATAATGCTTCCTTAGGACCCCCGAGCCCGTTCCTGGTCTTCTTGGCTGAGAACTGGGTGGAGAATACAAACAGTAGAACCCTCCGTCAATTGACTAGTTCAATACCTCAGTAAAACACTCTGCTTTCAGTAGTATTATCTTCAGCTTAAAAGATGCAACTAGATAATTAAGCAGTTATCCCCTCAAACACTTTCCAGATTTCCCCTCCATTGAATTTCTCTAAAGTACATTCATTCACCTCGAATGATCACTTCTCTAGAATGCACAGCCTCAACTCTCTTCAATGGGAATTTTTATAAAGATGCCTAGGTCATTTTGTGTTAGTTTTCATTAATTGAGCCACCTGGTCTGAGTCCACTTTCTTGGGGAAGCATGACCACAAATGTAGGGAGGTTGCCACCTGCAACAGTTGGAAGTGGTTTGAGGATGCTGCCACATGTCAGTTTGCTCTCCACCCAGTCTCCTCCACCAATTTGACTAGTATACACTCCTTTAATAGCTATCCTAAACTGTTGTCTCCTCATTTATTTATTTATAAATAAAATATTCAAAATTTACATTATATATCCTTGACCCCATTGGGTCATCAATTACAACTTAGCATAAAATTTAACATATTGTTCCTCAAATAATATAAAATAGTTTTTGCAAAATTGGGGCATGTGACATACACACCCCCTTAAATCATAACATCGTCCTCGATGTTATTTATTCCTCATCCTCAGAATTCCCCTAAAACAGAATTGGATATGCATCTCGCTTGTAGCTTTCCAATTCCCAGGTGGCTTCCTCTGGACTAAGGTGCTTCCATTGCACCTTCACCTGACCAATGGTGCGGTTGCAAAGTGTGATCTCCCTCCTCCTGAGGATATAGTCTGGTTCCACCATAAAATCTCCTTTGGGTTCCACCTGTACATCATTCCAGTTAACAGCTTGAGTCACATCATGAACATATTTATTTAATATAGAAATGTGAAAAACATTATGAACTCTTAAATTCGGTGGTAAGGCTAACTGATAGGCTACCTGTCCAATCCTGGACAGTATTTCAAAAGGACCACAGTAACAAGGTGCCAGTTTTGCACTACTACCCAACCTCATAGAGATCTTTTTGGGTCTCACCTTGATGAACACATGTTCACCTACTTAAAACTCTTTTGGAGTTCTTTTAAGGTATGCTTGACTTTTCTGTCGATCTTGCGTAATTTTTTAGATTACCTTGTACCTGCTTCACAATTTCTTCCATTTCTTTCAATACTTCAGGACCTAATACTAATCTATCCATCGTATTACTCCAAGAGATAGGAGTGTTATAATTCCTTCCATACAAGATTTCAAAAGGACCAAATTTAGCTGAAGCTTGATAGTTGTTATTATAAGCAAATTCTACCAGATGCAAATAATCCTCCCATTTACCTAGCTGATCCTTTACATACATTCTTAGTAAATATTCCAGTACTTGGTTTACTCTCTCAGTCTGTCCATCGGTTTGAGGATGGAACAAAGTACTAAAATTTAGTGTAGTGTTTAATCATTTAAATAAATATTTCCAAAAGTTACTTGTAAATTTAGGGTCTTGATCCGAGATTATAACTTTCGGTATCCCATGCAGTTGAAAAATTTGCTTTAAAAATATATCAGCTATGTTTGCAGCTTTATACGTAGTTTTAATAGGTATAAAGTGGGATAATTTACTCAATTTGTCAACTACTACCATTATAGAATCATTTAAATTCTGATTTTTAGGCAGTCCAGTAACAAAATCAAGACTAATTATCTCCCATTTCTAGCTAGGAATGGGCAATGGTTGAATTAATTCGGTTGGGTGTTGATGTTCAGTTTTTACCTGCTGACATTCAAAACATCTAGCGATATATTCTGCCAGTTCAATCTTCATGTTTGGCCAAAAATATTCTTTTCTTAACATAGTTATAGTCTTCTGATAACCTAGATGGCCTGAGTATGGAGTTTTATGGATTTCATCTAAAATTAATAACTTAACTTTAGGTACATTAGGTACATACATTCTATCTTTATACAATAAAATTCATTTTTCATTCAAGCTGCACCCTTTAATTAAAATTTCTGTTGGATTTTCTTTCCTTTTTGCTTGTAATTTTTGGTAAATTTCATCTTGTTCTAACCCTGCTTTAAGTTGTTCTTCCAGATTTGTTGTATAAGTGCTGATAACTACTGTAAAGTTCAGCCTTGCATTTCTACTTAATGCATCAACAACTTTATTTTCTTTCCCTTTAATGTGCTGAATTTCGAAATCATACTCACTTAGAAAAGCTAACCACCTAGCTTGTCTAGCATTCAAGTTCGGTTGATCTAACAAATATTTTAGTCCTTTATTATCTGTCATTAGAATAAACTTTCTTCCAATTAAATGATGACGCCACATCTTTAGAGCATGTATAACAGTAGCTAATTCCAGGTCATAAGTTGCATAATTATTTTCATGAATTTTTGATTTCCTATACTCATAAGCAATAACATTCCCTTCTTGAGTCAATACTCCGCCTAAACCATCATTACAGGTGTCAATACACACTACAAAATATTTATTTGGATCAGCTATTCTTAAAATAGGTGCTCTGGTTAATAAAATTTTTAACTTTTTAAAGTTCTCCTCACACTTTTGATTCCAATCAAATTTCTTTCCCTTCTTCTGTAAAGAGGCTATCAGATTTGTGATTCTTGAAAACCATTCAATGAACCTCTAGTAATAACCGGTAATTACCATGAAGGATCGAACATCAGTTACATTTTTAGGAACTGGTCAATCTTCAATCACCTTTATCTTTTCGAGATCCATCGAAATTCCTTCCTTAGTCACCACATGACCTAAGTATTGAATTTTATCCTTAAATATATTGCATTTACTAAACTTTGCAAAGAGTTGATGATCTCGTAACTCTTGCAAAACAATTTTTAAATGTTCTTTATGCTCTTCTTCATATTTTGAATAGATTAATATGTCATCGATAAACACGATCACAAACTTGTCTAGATATTTATGCATTACATTGTTCATTAAACACATAAAAATAGCTGGGGCATTAGTAAGCCTGAATGACATGACAACAAACTCGTATGGCATGACAACAAATTCGTAATGGCCATATCGAGTCCTAAAAGCTGTTTTAAATATGTCTTCATCTTTAATCCTAACTTGGTGATATCCAGACCTTGAATCAATTTTCGAAAAGACTGTGGCTCCACATAGTTGATCAAATAGATCATCTATGCAAGGCAATGGGTATCTATTTTTAATAGTAATCTCATTCAACTGACGGTAATCTATGCAAAGTTGTAGAGTTCCATCATTTTTCTTAACGAAGATGACAGTTGCCCCCTAGGGAGACACATTCGGTCGAATATACTTCTTGTCAATAAGTTCTTTTAATTGTGATTTATGTTCATTAAGTTCAATTATGTTCATCCGATAAGGGGCCTTTGAGCCGGGTACTACACTAGGTACCAGCTCAATGGTAATATCTAGTTCCCTTTTCGGAGGTAGTCCTAGAATTTCTTCCGAAAATACATTTTCATACTATTTTAAAACTGGTATATCCTCCAATTTTAATTTATCTATATTGTTTAGATTTTCCTCATTAGTTACTATTACTGCATAAGCCTTACAACCTTTCCTAACAACTCTCTTAAGCTGCAGAGCAGAAATCTGCCTTACAGTTATTTTTCTAGGGATTCCCTTTACACTTATTGATTTTCCATCATTATTTATAGAAGTAAAGGTTTTATCATAGCATTTTAAGATCACCCTATGTTGCTCTAACCAATCCATATCGATTAGTATGTCATAAGAACCAATAGGTAGTACATTAAGCTTTACAAAATTTTCAAATTGATCCATAACTACTGCACAGTTCTTTACAAAACAAGTTACCTTCCTTTTTGCACCAATAGCTAACTGAACCAACCAAGAACTTACAAACTTTTCAACATGCACCTTACATTTTTCTACCAATTTAGGTGAAATATAACTTAGACTAGATTTTGGATCAATTAAAATAGCTATGGGTGTTTGGTTTATCTTACCTTCTACTTCCACCATGGAAGTTTGATAGTCTGCTTATCGATTCTCCAAAGCTGCATTGATCCTGGGCATAGTCCTCACTAAATATCCAACAGTCATCTCCTCTTGTATGGTATGGATATTACTGACATTATTTTTTCGATTAGGACAGACTGAGGCATAATGTGGGCCATTACACTCCCTGCACTTGATGGGTTCTTTTCGTTCAAAATTTTTCGTGTAATTACCATGATTATTAGCAGACTCTTTACTCTTTTGATTGTTTTTATTGTTCAGTGAATTATTCTTATTCCCTTGGAAATTTTTATTAGGAAAATTTCTTCTTTTGATCATTATTATTATTCTTTTTGGCCTTCCAATTGGCCATGCTTTCCTTTTTCTGATTCTGTTCATAACAGAAATTGGCTTTCCTCATGGCTTCTTGCAGAGTTTTTGGATTGTCATACTCAATCCTATCCTTTATGTGATAAGTTAAACAACTGAGGAACCACTGTACCTTCGGTTTTTCATCTACAAGGTATGTCACATACCTAAGCAGACTTAAAAGCTTACTGTTCAAATCTTTCATTGTCATTGTACCTAGTTTAAGCTCATAGAATTATTTAGCTCTTTCTTCATAGTACTGTTCAGATAAAAATTTCTTTTTAAAGTACTTCTTGAAGGTACTCCAATTTATGTTCTTTTCTCTTATTCCTTTCACTCTCTTTAAATCTTGCCACCATATATCAACTTTCCCTGAAAGATTATAGATAGCCATTCTAGCCTTTAATTTGTTAGAATAGTTATAAATCTGGAAGTACTTTTTCATCCCAGATAACCAGGATTCCGCTTCCTCCCCCCTTTCAGTTTCCCCATTGAATGTAGGTGGTTTGATCTTTTTAAACTCTCCAGAAATTTCTTCATAGGGTTTATATTTTCTTTTTCTAGAGTGGTGGTTATCCTCACTACTATCACTAGTAGAATGAAAATTATGTTGATCACCAAATACTTCGGAAGATGAGATGCTTTCACTTTTAGTTTGTTTAGTCTTTTTATACTTATGTTGGAAACTTATATCTTTTGAATCAACTCTTTTACCCCTTCCATCAGTATGGAATCTTTCTGTTAGGATCTGATTCATCTCCTCCTAAGCTCTCATAATCCTCTCATTTTCTTTTTTAACAGATTCCATTTCATATTTTAATTCTTTTACTGTTTGTAAAAGTTCTGAGGAATTAGTGGTTATGTCTTCTTATATATGTTATCTTTGTAAGTTTTCTTGTTCAGTAAAGGGATATTCCTCTTCTGCATATTCCTCTAGTCTTTCCATACCTATTGTTAATCTCAAAAACAAATTTCTCTGTTGAATAACATTAAAAAAAAACAACATCAGCAAAATGATTTAATACACTGTTTCATATAAGCAAGTTGAGCTTCATCAAGGCCTAGTGTTTGAACCTTGGGATCTGATACCATATGTCATAACCCCAAAATTTCATAAAAAATTAAAATTTTTAAGATAAAATAAAATGTCTGAATACGCAGTTTACTAACTGCTAACGGTAGCGGAAAATGAAACAGTTTAAAAATTAGTATTAATTAGTTTCATAATACAATAACTAATATGAATTTCATTTTCACAATGTATATAAGATTGACCTGCATTCATATTTCTTTTATCTTTGCTAATAATTTTACTTTTTTGGCAAGTAGGTGAAATCTATCTTTGACACTTGGGCTTACTTAGCATTATGCTAACGCAAATGGACTACTGGTTCTTACTAATGCAGATGGACTACTGGTTCTTACAGGTTCAACAGGTAACGATCGAACAAGTAGGAGTTTAATTCATAAAGTAGCAAGAAGTATATATGTTGCATGTTAATGTGCTAGCAGATAAACCAATTATTTAAAAGCAAGCTCCGATGAGGTAAAATAACTGTCTTTATTCATGAAAGTATTTCTGTCAAATTCGAAGGTAAATATTTCCAATAGAGTACATGTTTCTATTTCATCTCTATTTACTGGGCATGGAATTTATCAACCTATAGCTTGTATGTAAATATGCTCATCATTAAGTTATAAACTTCAGTACTTACATTATCTCCTTGCTACATATATTAATGTAACAACATACAATACCATATTATTTTATAATGTACCAATCTGATTGTCACTTGCATCCTGTAGGGATCTTACTACCTGGAAATTTCTATGACATTATAAGTTTGGTTATTGTAACTAGATGCATCATCTTAAGATGGAATACTACCTACCAGCACTTTCATAAGTCTATTTCATAGGTAAATACATTATTAGTGTTATTCCTATAATTATAAACCTTGTGCATGGTTTACTCCATAATAAAATTACTATTATCATGTTGTCTCACTTATAAATAGTTGTAGTTTATAATAGCTACTATGGTAGATTTTACTACCTAGAAATCCTAATATGAGGTCTACATCAAGTGAAACCACATGACAAAGATTCTTATACTATGCTAGAACCAAGTAAATGTAAACAGTCACAAACTGTCTTTGAAAAATAATGATAGGATCCATTATTATTATTATTGACAAGTTGAGTATACAAACTATTATTTGTAAATGATTACACCAAGGTCGAGCCTTGTGATTGTTTATTTGTAATGGTTTAAATACCTTTACTCTTATAGTCAAACGGCATATATTATAACTAACCCTAAACCATTGGTTTCAAATCATATAGTTTGGACTTCAATATAATATGTAATTATTTTAACGTCATTTTGCAAAGTGTACACACAAATTGTTATTTGGAAATACTTTATTGTATGGTCGATTTTGGGATTGTTCCAATGGCAAGGTTGTTATATCCTTACTCTAAGGTCAACGTTATGAAATCATTGTTAACTAATATCACAACCCTCGAAACTATTGATTACAATGATATAGTTTTTATGTTAACATTGGTGAAAATATATATATACACACTCTATAATCGTGTGCATAGTTCATTTATATATCATTGTAATAATAATTGGATGATTGGAATACACAGATGACTATAGAAAAAACCTGCACATGGTTTAAATATTTGGAGGGCACGTGGTCTGCTCTCGTCCATGCATTGGTGACTTAAAAGATTGGAAACCCTATTCAACTGTCATTTGTCTCCGAGGGTTTCGCAGGCTTGTGCTTTGCTCTGTGTATTTTTCTTGGTGGCTATGAGAGGCTGATCCTCTACTTGCTTGCTCTGTGGCATGTGTTTGCTGTTTTTGTAGTTTCATTTTTCAGTCTTAGGCTCCAAAACTTCATTGTTGTAACCTTACTGTGTGAGTGGTTATTTGTTTTGTGTCTGGGTCTCGGCCTGTCCATATTTTCAGTTTTGTTCAACTCGTGGATTGTCACAGCTTTGTGAAGCTTGAGCTCGTTGAAACTGTCTCCACTCCAGGGTTGGCGTAGGGGTTTATGTCCTTCTCTGCATAAATTAATTAAGCTAGTGACAGCTTCATCATTGCTTGAAATCTCTTCTTGCTTACAGGTAAAGACAACTCCAATCTTCACTATGCAAATTCTTTATTAAGTTATTTAATATAGTTAGGGTTTTAAGTTTAGAAACTAAAATTTGTGTTAATGCTCGGTAATGTGTTTGTTACAGGAACCCATGATAACTCGAAACTTCAGTGAAGGGGAAAACAACAGCTATCTTCCGTGGACTCGTGGCCCCAACCGGTAAGCCCTGATTTCAAACTGGGTTTTACCCTGCTTGTAATGAGGGTTGTTGAAGGAGAAAATACAGTGCTTGGAAGCCTGTTTCGGTTTCTTGTTAGTTAAGAGATTTTAATATGATGTTGCTTTCTAGTTTTTATGTGCAAACCCTTGCTGTTATGCTGGGTAATATTGGCCTTCGAGCCGTGATATGTATTTGGTTTTTAATTTAGGATTCAGCCTTACAGCTTGATAATGTATTACAGTTGGTTTTATAAATAAAGATTTTGTTAAACTTGAGCTCTGTATCACGTTGTTATGATTTCGTTAACTTGTAAATAATGATACTGTAAAATAGGGTTTTTCCTTCTTCAACTTGCAGTGAAGAAATTTACTATTTATGATACATTTATAAGTAAATAATATTAATATGAAGATTGTGGAACATTCATAATGTAAATTTATAAATTTTATTCTTATCAGTCTAGAATATAATAGTTAGGGTTTATTGAAAATGAAACCCTTGTGTAAATGTATTCTTAACTAAATTATTACTTGGGCACTATTTCTGGTTTGCTTTAGTTTCACTATTACAGGTGTATTATAATTTATTAACCTGTTAATGAATTATTTAATTTTAAAAGCGGTTGTAAATACATTTTAAAGTTTTAAGAAACAAGACTGTATTCAGTCTAATGCACAGTTACAGTTCCCTTGTAAATTTTAAATCTCAATTAACAATGTAATTGGATATAGAATAACTTATACTTGAATAGTTTAGTTGAAAAGGGTTTCGACTCTTAGTTTCTTTTCAAAGGTTATAAGCATGTTCTATAAAATAATAAATAGTTCCTAAATATGTAATTCTTAGTTTTAATTCGTTTAATATTTATATTTACATTTATTTCATTTACTATTCTGTAGATTACAGTTATTCAGAACTCTGTAAAAAATAGATGGTTAACCTTGGAACTCTGTTTATTTTTCATAAAATAAGGGTTTATATATATAACTTTAATCTGGTTTTTATTAAATAATAGTCTTAAGATTTAGTAATAGTTTTAAAAGAAATACTGTTTGGTTAATAACTTGTTTATATACTTAGCTGTTATTTTCTATAAAATTTTATTTGTATCAGTATACAATTATTGTAACTTTAGTGTAGTTACTATTTCTTTTCCTGCATTTTTATTTAGTTATACCAAGTTGTTGCAGCTGCAACATTTTCCCAAAATTCTAAAATTTTGGGACCCTCCTTTACTTTGAGTTAGTCAGATCCCCTCTTGCTTGCAGCCTTTTGATTTTGGTTTTTGGTTTTTAACGCGTCTCCCAGACATTTTGATTGCCACAAATCACTTGGTTTTCCTCACTTCACGCTTTAAACTTCATCTTAAATTGAGCTTCTGATTGTTTTTTGCATAACCCTTAAATATTTCATTGCAAAGTCTTCTTGGATCGGGAGGTTTTTTCTTTGACTGTCCTGCCGTTGCAGGTCTTCTCCAACTCGTATTTTCCTTTTTCGCCCCGCCGTTGCGGGTGGCTGCCGAAACTTGATGTTTGTTTCTCGCCCCGCCGTTGCGGGTGGCTTTAGAAACCCGGTTGAGTATTGTTAACCCACCGTTACGGATGATCGCTGGAACTCGATGATTTCGTTGCACCTCGCCGTTATGGGCCTTCTTCGGATCTCAACTTTCTGTTCCGTGCCGACCATGCGAAGGTTAGTGGTTCTTTGTTTCGTCGTTGCGGGGGAGTTCCGTATCTTTATGTGGCGGACGTGTTTTCATTCCGTGTCGGAGGAGGGAAGATTGTCCGTCTCTGCCGTTGCGGGTCGACGGGAAGTCCGGAGTTTTCGTATATTGCCGAAACGCGTTACGTAGAGTTTATCGTGCGGTGATGAAGTATGGATGATGGGCCGCCGTTGCGGGGGTCACCGAATCTTTTACCGCCCGACCACGTTTTATGACCTAGGTTTGGTACGTTGCGGGTGGTGGAGTGAAGAGGATGCCCCGCCGTTGCGGGCAGAGGTAAGTTGTGTCGCCCGCTGGGTCTTTCCTGTCCGCCCCGATGAATTTGACTTATCGCACGTGCGAAGGTTTTATATATACGGGGCGTGTTATTTGGTTTTTTATTGTTATTTTTATCGCACCCGCGCTGTCAACGCTGTCGAGCTCGCGAATCGTGTAGAAGCCTCGTACCGGTACCCGCGTTCAGTTGTTGATCGAAGACCCCATCACTGTCGCCACTTGGATTGTCCACTCTTGCCAGGTAGGATCTTAAATCCCTCTTTTCAAGGTTTCGGCTGATTTACTTAGGATGAGAATAACGTGGAATTTATCAGCCGTAGTCCGTTTTCCCCATGAACGGGGTGTTTTTTACCCACGGCTAGGGTTGGCGGTTTTTTTTGTTTTCCCCCAGTAGTTGCGTCGTGTTTATCTTTTGGGTGGATAGCTTGTGCGTTAGAGGGATTGGTTTTTTTTCCCTTTTATAAGGCCCGCGTTTTCATTCCTAGCAAATAGAGAAAGACACGGTGCAGGCGGCCGTTATGCCGCCTGCACCTGGTTATTTTCTTGATAGGATGAAGACTTTGAAGCATTTTAGAGGGGGTTTTCACCGTTTGGTTCATGATAGAGGCCCGGCGGTTCGATTGCATGTTCTTCGAGCCCTAATCTTCGCCTCTGCGCTGCGCATTTACCATTGTCGGCCACCGTGAAGCCCTAGGGCCGTGCCGCAGTTGTCTTCGAGGTTTTAGGGGTAGAATGGGTGATGATACTATTGGGGTTCTCCTGGGTGAAGAATTGCTTTGGTTTTCCGCGGATTATAGTCGCAGCAATGTAAATCCATGCCCGCGATAGCATGAGCTTTATCGTAGAACCGTGTTTGAGATCGAAATTTTGTAGTCATGTGCCCTACTTTTGAAAATTTTGCTTTTGCACCGCTTATCTATTTTAAATGACGTCCTGTGAAATTCATGAATTTGATAATAAACCATGGAATGAATAATGCTAGCAGTATTGGAATCTTGCTTGTTATATTGCAGAAACAATATGAGTCTTATGCTGATAAGGTTCAGTTAGTCCTGATATAGATTGGTTATGCATATATGTGTTGCTTTCTTACACACTGATATAATACAATAGCCCAGCTCACAAGATTGCACGATTAGTTCAATTTTTTTCAATGCAAAGAACCTATGTTTGATATCGTTATTGCCACATAGACAAATGGAGAAAGAATAAACTGTTCTTAATGTCCACCAATTTGAATTGTTTAATATAATGATGTATTACATTGCAGGAAGATTTCAAAATGTCTAGAAGACAGAAAAAGAAGGCCCCTGTGGTAGAAGAACAAACAGCAATAGAGGCCGATCTACCCACTGAATACATATATGAGGATACACAGTGTGTCACAGGGGTGGACCCTGAGTGTAAGTGGGGAGACGTACACAGAATGATTTCCCATAGGGAAGTCCTGGATATGGGCCTGGAAGAGGAACGCATCTATGCAAACATAGAGAAATCTGCAATCATGAAGGTTGCCACCAGGCCCGAAATGTTTCCATGTGCTGAGTTGATGAGGTGGATCCTTCCACACACGA
>LPNX010516370.1:50990-82257 GCA_001517045.1 Pseudotsuga menziesii | reverse complement strand
TGCGCTTGAACAAAGCCAGAATTGAGGCCATTCAGAAGCAAGCTGACAAATTCGAGCTGAACATTCAATTTCTGGAACCCCATTCATTTGAGAGTCTCGCTGCTGAGGCAACAGCATGGAGGAAGTTCTTGGAAGACCAAGCGGGACCCTCCTCATGAGGAAGACTGGTCAAACTTTTGTATATTTTAATATTTTGTAAAGGGTTGTGGGAAATTGAAGCGTTGGGGAGCCCAAAGGTCACTTTGGGCAACCCAACCATTTTGGCTTTTTGTATACAACTAGGGAAGATAGACAAAGAAGGGGCTTTTTCCCAGTTAGACTGGATGGCTTATTGTAAGAAGGACTATTTCATTTTGCAATAAAGAAGAATTTAGTTTGCTTGTTGGAGAAAGACCTGTGAAGTTTTCAAATGTGATGCAATGGATGGCAGAAAGACGAACTATTTTATTTTTCAGCTTATATCCATAATCGTGAGATCGTTCTAACTCTGTGACCTATGTCTTGTTGAATGGTTTCTGATTTAATTCATGGAAATTTCACTTAGAGTAATGTATACGTTTCTATATAACAGTTGGCTATCTGACTGTTAGAATATTTACTGGTTCATGTGTTGTATACTTAAATATCAGCTATCTGTAATTTAGTCTATTATACATGGAGATTATGCATTACTCACAAATAATCATTTTCAGGCTCCCCGGGGATAGACAGTTAGTAGTGTAGATAGTTAGTCATCTTCCTTCATAATAGTCTATGTGGTTAAGGTGCTTGTGAACCTAAGACGAGAGGTAAGAACCTGCACAACACATTGTGTCGTTCCCTGTATCTTTATCATCCTGCATGGTTAAGATAGGCATATGCATTGCATACATATTAAGTCAAAATACAAATTCCGGTGGACCGGGCCGCAACCGGTAAACTTTTGTGTTACTTGACCTACGGTAGCCGGACCGCAAAGCCGGATGGATTCCCTATACCAAACAGTCAGCGGGCTAGTTGGGAACGCTGATTGGGGAGAATCCTTTACTGTTGTTGCCTGCGAATTTCCAGGCCTCAACACAAGTAAAAATAGTAAACACAAATAAACCATAACACTGTTTTTCATTATATTTTAAACATTGAAATAAATTTACTCTGCTATCTACATATACAAAATGTTATCTATTATTTTCAATCACTCAAGAATTCTTTCATCTACTTAAAGCATTCTAACTGTGCTAGAGTACGACCTAGTTTCCAGGTGTGGAAAAACACAGTGTAGAAATTTATTTTCATTCTATTTCACTATTCTCTAAACAAATTTCATTTCTATAACAATATAAAAAGATTACTAAATCTAGAATTTCACAAACTCTGAACTTTTAACATTCACATAGCAATTAAACTAATATTTATTTCACTAAAACAGTAAAACAAAATAACATAGAACTTGCCGAGGACAAGACGACAATAGCTTTAGGAGGTCATTCCTCCCTACCAATATTCTGGAGAGCACTCAAACAACGCTTCCTCAGGGATTCCGAGCCTATTCCTGGTATTCTTGGTTGAGAACTAGGTGGAGAATGCAAACAATAGAACCCTTTGTCAACTGACTAGTTCAATACCTCAATAAAACACGCTGCTCTTAGCAGTATGATCTTCAGCTTAAAACCTGGAACTAGATCAATCAACAATTATCCCCTCAAACACTTTCCAGATTTCCCCTCCATTGAATTTCTCTAAAGTACATTCATTCACCCTGAATGATCACTTCTCTAGAATGAGCAGCCTCAACTCTCTTCAATGGGAATTTTTATAAAGATGCCTAAGTATTTTTGTGTCAGTTTTCATTAATTGAGCCACCTCCTCTGAGTCCACTTTCTTGGGGAATCATGACCACAAATGTAGGGAGGTTTCCACCTGCAACAGTTGGAAGTGGTTTGAGGATGATGCCACATGTTAGTTTGCTCTCCACCTAGTATCCTCCACCAATTTGACCAATAAACACTCTTTTAATAGCTCTCCTTAACTGTTGTCTCCTCATTTATTTATTTATAAATAAAATATTCAGAATTTACATTAAATATCATTGACCTCACTGGGTCATCAATTACAACTTAGCATAAAATTTAACATATTGTTCCTCAAATAATATAAAATAGTTTTTGCAAACTTGGGGCATGTGACATTATGAGAATTAATAAAAAAATAATATTTAGCTTATTACAATCAGTAATGGACAATAAAATCTCTCCCAATTCGAAATCATTAGCATTACAATGGTGCACAACAAGATAGTGGAGAAATGACACTATTTCTTCGTTGTTTAACAATTTTAAATGAAATATTTTATCTTGGTCTGAAATTTAAATATAGATAATTTACATTAGAACATAAAATAATGGATCATTAGAATCTTCCCCAAATATATCAATATCTCACCCAAAGCGCAATCCCTCCATGAGGAAGAATATGCCATAAAACCTAAAAATGGTTGAGAGAAAGTGCTGCAACAGAAGAATACAAAAGCTACCCTATAGCTTACACCTGAAAATAAGAATCCATTAAATTTCCATAAAATACTTGAGTGGCCTCTCCAAACACCAACTTGGATGGGAATATTTCACCCTCGAAATTGGCTAAGGAAAGAAAACTAGTCATCCACTAGCTCTCACAATTCACAAATGATAAAAAGCCATTCTCTTGGTTGATTCCTGTATTTTATAAACATCCTTATCCTTATAAGGTTTCCAATCCATCCAAAAACTCAAGACAATTAGAATTAGGGTGTGTGCTCATGATTTTCCATGTGTCCTCCCTTTCCTACCTTTCCACCCTCCCCTAAATTTGAGTTGGAGCCCATTGAGCTTCCCCAAAGAGCCCACTTTGATTCTCTCTTTCTACTTGACATGTGATATATGTCATATTTCAGCCTCCATATCTGATTTGTGTCATAGATGTCATTAAATCTTCATTATTTTTGTCATAGAGCTAGGGAATCTAGTCCAAGTGTCTCACTAACTTCAAAATGACTCTTCCTGAATTCTCTCCCATGTAAGTTACACTTCCTCTAGAATTTGAGTTATGATGCATATGGCCAAGTTTATTATCCTTATAACTCATCCAATAACCTTTATGATTCCCTTGGATTAATTATTGCAAGAGGAGGATGCCATGTGGCACCAAATTTCTAGCTTGTGTGGGCCCCGCAGTCTCCATGTGTCTCCATGCTCCATTGCCACTTCAATTTTCTCTTGTACTTATTTATTTATCTCCTTTATTAAATAATTATTCCATTCTAATGTTCAAACATCATTCATTATGCCCCTTATTCCAAATCCCAAAGCTTCCACCCCCAACCTAGGAAACTAGTAATTTTCCTACTGGGCAATTATTTGACCCTTAGAATCAATTTGACAAAGTCTAATGAATATTAAAAATGTGATTAGGCCATTGTGACCCAATGAAAAATTTGGGACATGACATTCCTCTCTCCCAGATGGATTTCCCCTTCTCTCTCTAGTGAACTTGCTTGAGTTTTGAGTGTGTCCAAATGAGGGAGGCGCCTCCTATATTTATATTGATCAATGGATAGGCCTAATAACCCAATACTGATGACTTCTCCTCCCAATTAGGGCCAAATTTCCTTAGGAGACTCAAAATTACATTTTAATAATACTTTTTGGGTACTACTGAATCGACTTATAATAAAGGTTTTACCTCAAGATTTTACATGAACAAATACAACAATGACATCCCTAATCAAAGGAATAACATCTATGAATAGAGGAATAATAATATTAATACAAAATAGAATATCTTCCATAGTTACATTTATTTAACACTCCCTCTTAACAAGGAAGGTATTCTATAACACAACAACACATATGTACAATTGATTGGTAAGTCTATACATCATAGGAATTTTCCACAATTACATCATCATCATCATCATTCATGGAAGATCATCATCATGAGAATCATCATCTCGAGCATCATCATCTCAAGCATCGTCATCTCTAGTATCATCATCTTGAGCGTAATCATGAGCATCATAATCTCGAGCATCCACTAGTGGAAAAATGAGAGATTAGCGACTAGGAGACCAAAAATTTTGGTCACCATAGTTTTTTTCAAGGGATAAATGACCAAAATTGATAAATTTAAGCGAGCTAACTAAAAAAGACCAAGATAAATGACCACTTTTGGTTATGTGAAAAAACTAAACTAAAAAAGACTAAGATAAATGACCAAATTTGGTCACGGGATATCTAAACTAAAAATGACCACATAACAACTGGTCATTATTTGGTTAATTTTAGTTGTGTCACTCCAACAATGGAAAATTACAGTTTTCGACAATGAATTTGTACAATTTACTAAATTCTAACACGACATATGGATTTACAGGGGTCTCTGAATCCATCTGTCATGTTAGAATTTAGTAAATTCTAGACCCCCTCATGTGTCACAACTTAGCTATTGATATCAATTAATTAACTATCATAATAAAAAACGCTTGATAAACTACTAAATGAGGAGTGTTTTTGAAACAAATTTTTAAGACAATAATTTAATAAAGTATCTATTCTACCCATTTTTTTCTTTTCCTTTTCCTTTAATTGTTTTTTTAATGTTTTTGTCTCATTTGACTGAAAATTAGATGGGTTTTATGGAGCGAGTGATTGGAAATGGTTTAGGTTGATAAAATTCTAGATTCAGGGACTGTTTGCAATCAAGATTGAGACAACTAATTATTGTAATAGATCCCATTTAGCAAGTGTTTCCTTAGTAATCCCATCGACGAATATGTTTTCATCCCACTTGAGATAAAGGGTTAATGGGTATGAAACATTCTACATGGAACCTCTTAATCCACAATTGAATGTTGTAACTCCAAGTTCCATGATTGAAAATCCTTACGTTACTGATCTTGCAACTCATGAATCTAAAGAGAAAGAAGAGGATGTGCTATATTCTGAGGCAACTGAGGGATTCGAGCTATGAAGAATTATTAATTAATGGTGTTTTGTTCAATATACATTGTATTTTTTATGGTTTTTTTATATGGGTTCTATTGTTTAAGTCATTTTGGATTGTGGGTAGGGAATTGGTCTTGCGAACCTTGGTAACGCATGCTATATGAATTTCGTTATGTAGTGTCTCATGTATATGCAACCTATGGTAGCCTACTTTCAAAGTCTACAACTCTCACTTTGGAATATTACACCAAGAAGTATGCAATTCCCAGTGCCTGAAATATTCCATCTATAGGTGCACACTTGTTTCCCTTTACTTAAGGATAGGAAAATAAAATACAACTATCTATTTATCATGGATTTTACACAAATCAACATCATTGCAAAAACAAAACCATAGTCACGTATCTCTTTTAATCGGGTATTGATTTAATAGATTAAGAGTATCTCTAATTGGGTATCTCTTATAGTCATTGATGGAAAATTAGCCTCTTATTTTTACCATTTTATTTCTAGCAGTGAAGGCGGAGAAACAATCTAATAGTAAAAGGAGAAAATAATCCAACAGTAAAGGGATTTTGTTTCTCTATTAATGTTTATTAAAATGATTTACAAAATATTAATCCTTACACTTTAAATGGCCTTGTACACTTACTTTCACGAATATTGATGTTTAGATACATGATAGATTTTAACTTTGTTGCTCATATATTGACCAACCACCATTGATACTTGAGATGGGGAAAATCATCCAAGACTTGAAACAGATCCTTAAATTTGCATGTTCCATTCTACTTAATAATATCATAGTATTGAAAACTGTAATAGAAATAATTATATATTTTAGTGGTTTGCTCATTTCTTTTAGTACTTTTTGAGACCTTTTGTCATTTGACAACCGTTTGCTCTTTATTTTTCTCCTCTTACATAGTAATGTATTTTTTACTACTAGTATCTTACTATAAGCACCATTTCCTTTTGTGTTGATCTGTTTGTATGATTATTGATTTTTCAATTCTTCGATGAAGCAATATTCCGTGAAAGACGTTCATCGTTATATAAAAAAAACCTTAGAAAAAACACCATTCCTGCTTTAAATTATGCCCAACATATAGACAAAACACCATTCCCATGAGCCTATTTTTTACCGAAAAGTCCAGGGCATTTTTGTATTGAGATCCCTCGTTCAATTTTTCATCATTTGAAGGTGTCTTTCCCTTTATCTGCCTTAAATTTCTTCTTGGATTGCTGGATAAAGGAATCATCGAATTTTTGCGCAAAAAAATGCTTGGAAAATGGAGCAAAACGAGGTTCTTCTTATTTATTTTCAAGTCTTATTTGTTACTTGACATGGGTTTTGGGGTTTCAATAAGCTCAACATTTTAGTTTGTGTTGGAAGTGCCCCAAAATTCGAAACTTACTTTTGCTTTGCATAATCAAGGCCTCATATAATCATTACTAATGAACCAAAATTGAGTGTTTTAAGGTTTGACATATCAAATTAATGTTTTGAGTAGGATTTGGTGTTTGATGGGTTTCTGCTACGACTGACTGATACAGAGTTGGCCGCAAAAGAATTTTTGTTTTTATTTTGATTCTCACAGCAGTTTGAATCACTTGTCGAGTCTTGGATTGGAAACTGGTAATGAGATTATAAAAATTAAAGAGTATATTGGCAGAGGTTTTTGAATATCTTCCTGAGATTACATTTATATTAGCAATGGCTTTTGAAGATCTTCCTGAGATTTCTTATGCTGGGTTATTGGGGTTATGAATACAACTTGAGCTATTGTTCCTTCATCTATTAATAACTTTGATCTTTGTGAAAGATTATGGTCATTTAGAAGAAATGGCTTAATGTTTTGAAATGAACAAGACAGGATCCAAGCACCAATTGATTTGAGTAACTTGTTGAATAGTTGATAGTTCAAACCGAAGATTAGTCAAACATTTTGCAAATATTATATATTATTTTTTGAAGTAGAATATTGGAGGAGTTACTGGGTAGCAGATTTTGCATGAAGTGGTGAGATATAAGGGTTGGTTTTTGTTTGAGAAAATGGTCATCCATCAGTCATTTTACCCGAGGAGCAGAGTTGGTGTTGGACATTGTGGATAACTTGTGTAGATTTTTTCTAAGATTGTGCCTTTTATAGGAAATTTCCCTTAAGACAGACCAAGATAAAACTTCCAATAGAAAATTTGTTTGAAGAAGAGATAAATTTGTTCTCTTAACAATTTTGGAAAAAGGTACACGGTGATTAGACCAGTCAATTCAATGGGATCAGAGTTCATTTTCACTAGATATTTTGTTATGAAACTTACTGATACAAATATTTGAGATTTTTCCTGATGTCAAGTCGATTATAAAACACCTTGCAGAAGGAATAGTGTCTAATGCTAGTAGTGATTCAGTAAGAATATTCTGAGGATTCAACATCATACATTAGTTAGATTTCAACAGAAGTGATAAGTTTCAGATGATGGGGGAAAGGTTAAAGAACATGTCAAAATTAACAACTCATCAGTTATTCAAGAATAAGGACAAAAATAGGGTTGATGACTTGCAATGAATGTTTACTGACCTACAACAGGCCAGGAAAGAGACCCAAGTTGATTATGCTCTAGTTTTGGAGGATCAGGTTCATCAATTGTTGCGGGAATGGAAAGCTGAGCTACATGAGGCATCACCCACTACATCTATGCTGGTAACTTTCTAACCTCTTTTCCAAAATCTGTTTATTCTTATTTATTTTCATTCAGTAAGAACAACATAAAGGTCAATACATTGTAGATAATCCTTTGAATTAACTTTGTATCTTATTGAAGTAAAGGTTTATGAGCTTCCTGGGTTCATGGTTATTACATGATGGTGCCATTGTGTTTTCCTTGTATCATTTATTTGTTCATGTTGACCTCTTCAATCGTTATTCTATTTATAATGCTAACGTCTAATATTTGCAACGAGTAACAAGAGCTAACATATCAGGATATGGATAGAATAAGTTGTTTATCAAATAGTTCATTATTCTTATTGTTTGAGTTTTTTATACAGGAAGCAAGCCTATGTTCATCGGATTTGTCTTGCGATATGTGGCATCTGTTGGAAATTCATGAAGAGGAGGATGATGCTACCAATGTTCTTGCAGCACCATACAACTCTAAGCTTCAACTTAATGAAAATACCCTTGAAGCTAATAATCCATCTAGTTTTCAGGAGATGATTCCACCCAATGAAATGAGAAAGGTGTTGCCAAATGATTATTCATAATCTTAGTGTACAGTTGATGGCAATAATTTGAGATCGCTTTGACAAATTATACATTTTGGTTGTCTTTAGGACTTCTATTAATCGCTAACAGTACTTAAACAATATTTAACTAGAACTGAATATTTTGTTAATCTCTAATCCTGTATACTTATCAATTTGTTTTCGTAAATCCAAGTTAAGGATTTGATATAGCAGGTTATGATTTGGAATACAAGGAATTGAAACATATGTTTAAATTATAGTACTAATATTGTTTTACTGTTTTATGAAAAATAGGAAAGAACTTCAGTTGAGATCGAGGCTTACTTAGCTTATAGCTAATGTAGTGAAGTTATGTTTCTTTTACAGGTCTTTTTCAGGTAAGAAGTTCATTACCAGTTCTCCAGATCGAGATTATTATCTCAACTAGCATGGAATAAAATGCTAGTTTAATTTATTTGTTTTACATCTTTGAGCAGTAAAAGAGGTATCGTGGATCTTATTGTTTATGTTCTTCATAGTTACTAGTAATATAAGTGCTTTTAGCAAGCTGAACTTAGCTCAGTTACTTTTCCAACTCACTAGCTAAACTTGTTCATTTAACTTCCATCATTCTATTCTCAGTTTAAAGCATGTATGTAATTCTAGTAAAAAGCATCTTGTGAATTAGACTTTTTCCCACAAAATATTGAGTTACGATAACCTAGGAGATCTATGATCCAATTAAAGTCATAAAGTACACATGAAAACTAATACTTAGTACATAGGATAGTTTATAACTATTTTAATACTTACCAAAATGGAGGTGCCTTGATACAATTTGTTTTCCTTTAAACTGTAGTGTTATTACTTGTTATTTTAAGGAAAGAAGAATTATTTTCAAGTCTATCCTTTGAATGATTCCTCATCTCATAAGGATATTATTGATAAACCATTTACTAGTATCTTGAAATGATACTTAAATTATTTCCTAGATTAACTAATCAAGCTCAACCTTTAATTAGGTTTTCAAGCATACCACATTAAAGATTGAACCCTTCTATAAGGTCTTATACTATGACATGGTTTCTCTTTTATTATGTTTGTTGTGGAAATTATTGTTTGGAAAATCTTTGTGCATGTTTTGATCCATTCCTAAGGTTGTAATACATGATACAAACCCTAGTATAATTTCTACTTCTCTATGTCACTCGTTAGAGATATATCAAGCATAAACACCATGATAAGGGATGATATGAATTAATACAAGGTCATAACAAAATTTTATTTATTATTTACTCATGTGTGCAGGCTGCTTCAACTGATCTTGAACTAAATCATAAAACCCACATTTTGTAAATATTTTCCTTGCCACATGGTCGCTAAACGATGGTTAGGTTTTTGGTTGACCTTGGGAAATATATAAGTGTTCTAAAACCCTAAAAAATTGCATTCTTCCCTAGTATTATGTCTCTGTTGCGAGTGTATGAGCGGCAGGCTCATGGCCGCAAGGATTTACTATCAAACCTTAATCTATTTGTTACAGGCTTCCTTTATGCCCATCTTAGTTCTTCTGCACTTAAGGATTTATGTGTCTACTGTTTTGTGTCGTGCAACGAAAACCCTTTTTATTGTCACAAGATTACCTCTATGAGCATTATTCTTCATACGATGGTACAATAGTGAGCTGAAGAGGTGAGCATGACTCTTGGTTTGTCATGGTGTGGCTTGAGCTGTTTAATTGCGTGTTTGAGTTGGGTGTAAGGTTAGATGTCTTCGCAGCCTGGTATGTAGTGTGGCTTTTTATTTCAAAATATTACTATTTTTCATTGCCCAAATTTTGCGTGGCATTTGACTCTGATCCGTCGTGGATTTGGGTCTCAAATTTGAACTCTGTGAGCCGTGTTTCCTTCTGTCAGTGCTTTCTTGATGTTTGTTGTTCTATAAGATGGTGTCTAGGGTTTCAAACATGAGCACTGTGTGTTGTATTCTTTCCTCACAGTGCCTCCCCAAATCTCATTGCACCTTTAATGGTGGCTAGGGTTTCATTCTATCCTCTTCTTCTCAGCAAGACAAAGAGAATTAACTAGGCAATAATTCTTTCTTCTCTCTTTTTTTTAATCCATTTTTGAATTGCTAAATTTCAATGTTTTCGTTAATGAGAGGGGGTTTAATTAATTTTGGTTCTTCTCTATTGCAGGCTACAATTCGAAGAATCTTAAGCTGAGAAGACACCACCAGAAGGGCTCCACTAAACATTTTTTCTGGTAAGCCTCGGCTTGGCGTGGGGTTTTCTCCTACAATGGTTATATGGTGTAAATTTTATCATTTCCCATGTGGTTGTAGGTTTACTTGTTTGAACAAGACAATATGATGCTCTATTTGTTTGGATTATGTCATGGCCGTGGTTACACTGTGTTGTAACAAGTTTTGAGGGGCAGTGTGGCAGTTACTTTATTAAGTTGTTTAGTTTATTTTAAGCCCTTTTCGGCTGAATTCGTGATGGAAAAAAAACTTCAGGCTTTCATAGCCGAGACTTGAGGAATGAAATTTGGGTCTATTTTGTGTACAATTTTGTTATTTTAAAACTGGCTTATACACCGTGACTCTGTTGGTAAAGGGCCATGGGTCTGTAACTGATATGTTTCAGTATACTGTTTAGATTTTTATTTAATAAGCTCGTAGCTTATTCATTGTACTTATGTTTTGATAATATATATATATTTTCTGTGATTTTAAATCAGAGAAGGAAAGCTTGTAATAATTTGTTATTTTGGTTATTTCTTGTTGAAATTAATCTAACAGAGGTTGTGGTTAAGTAAATTAATATTTATTTTGTTTTATGCGTTAAATTATATCTAAGGGTTTTGATAGTAGGTTTTTAGATCATAACTTGGTTATTACTCTCAGTAATGGTTAAAATAAGTGAATAATACCTCCTATATATTTATTGCTTCCTGGTTGGAAATATCTTGATGTGTTTTTATTTACAGTTTCTTTTAATTAGGTTTTATTTATAAAACCCTAATTTTTCTTAGTTTAAATACATTGTTAATATTTGAATATAATGTTATTCTGATTTTTATGTTACTTAGATAAAATATCACAGTAAATACATAATCTTATTTACTATTCCTAAAATTAATATTTGTTATTTAATTTATGTTTTTATAATGACTATTAATTATTAAGTTAATAGACTTATAATAAAAGAGTCTATTTTTTGTGTGAGAAATTACACATACTAGGAAAACTTATACTTCTAAATATTTTTCCTAAGATAGATTTGTATATATATTATTCAAGCATTCTGTCTAATAAAGACATCTAAATAAAAAGAAATACTTAGATACGAATCACTCTTATAAACCTGTAGAAGATAATACTACACATTCATGCATACTTCATTTGATTCTTTATCTGTAATTAATCTAACCTACTGTACTAGAGTACTACCTTTAGAAAAGGTGGGGAAAAATACAGTTAGGAATTTTTCTATCTATTAGTAAATCTAGAAATTCCTCTAATCATTTACTCTAATATATCTAGTTCAGAACTTAACTATCTTTTCACTGTAAAATAATTTCTCCTAACTAACCATAGCAGCAACAAAACAAAAGCATAACATTTCATTGCTTAACTCAAACTTTTCAGATAACAAAAAACAAATAGATAGCTAGATAAATCAAGTAGAACCTAGAAAAGTAGTTGAGGTGACAACACCTTAAAGAACCTATTCCTCCCAACCAACTCCTAGAGAAAAGCTGGACTGCAATTCTTAGGACCCCCGAGCTTGTCTCCTGGTCCACCTGGTAGAAGTACTGGGTGAGAGATGTAGTTCAGTAATCCTTTGCAAATCCACTAAGCGTTCAGTAGTAAGTAAGTTCTACATGCAATAGTATGAACTCAGCTTAAAATAGTTGCACTATTCCAGGTCTTCAGCACTTCCACTCAAAACATACTTCAGCTAGTCCCCTCCATCAATTTTTCTTGTACACTTCATTCACTTAGGATGTTCACAAGTCAAGAATGAGTAGCCTCAACTATCTTCAATGGGAAGTTTTATTAGCATGCCTACATCTTTTGCGTCAGTTTTCACTTAATGAGCCACCTGCTCTTGTTCCACTTTCTTCGGGAACATGACCACAAAAATAGGGAAGTTGCCTCCTGAAACAGCTAGAAGTAGTTTGAGGATGCTGCCAAGTGTCAATCTTCTCTCAACCCAGCCTTCTCCACCAAGTGACCAGTAAAACACTAATTTAATAGCTTCCCTAAGCTGTTGTCTCATCTTTCATTTATTTATTAATTAAATATTCAACAATTACATTCAAATATCCTTGATCCCACTTGGTCATTAATTACAAACTTTATAATAAAACATATCATAATGTTTCCTAAAACATAAAATGTTTTGCAAATTGGGGCATGTGACAATGCACAGGAATTTCTCCTCCTCCGAAGGCTTTCTTAGGCCCCAAATGTGCCCTTTGGGGTTTTCCTAGGCCTGCTCAAGGATAAGACTGGTGCTAAGACTATTGTAGAAATTTTCATGGAATTATAAATTTGAATGAAGGCCCACTGTAACACCCCTCGCCACCTCGACCTAGAGCTCACAGTGTAAGTAAGCATCACTGTAAGTATCCACTATAAACCTCTGTCAAGTTATGGTTATAATTGATAGGATTAATGACTGAAAGCTTCGAACGACTAAAACGACATTTGGCGACGAACCCACTAGGGGGAAAGAGCTTTCCGGAAAAAGGGAACTGAGAAACTCAATGAAATAAATAGCCGTGTGCTTGCAAATACTAAGACATTAAGGAGTAGGGTTTAATCACTAGCATGGTAGTCCTTGGTATATAAGGTGGGGTCGATTAAGAAAAACAATGCTTTACTTATTGAGGAAATGAGGGGGGCATGCAAATTGTTGGAGTATAGTAATTAATTGTTGGAGTATAGTAGTTAACTCGGTTATGTTATACGATTCCACTATGCTCAGTTGATTGTTATTAATAGTATGTACCTATGGATAGGGAAAGAGTATCTTGCTTGTAAGTAGACAACTCCATTAAGATAAATATAATGTATGTATGTATTCCTCGAATGAAAAGTATAGATATATGTATAGAGAAAGAAGAAAAGTATTAGAATGCATAAGACTTCGATGAATACCTCTTATGCTACCCTAGATACCGTTCCAATATCTTATGCATAATTAAAAGGTTGGCATAATATTACAAGACGTGTTAATCTTAAAAGAAACTTTAACTTCCTCTCTACACCACATAAAGGGAATACAAGAGATTTTTAATGCTTTTGTCTCATGTGACAATGGTGACCTACTACCAAAAAAAGGATAGGATTATATGACACTTTTTAAAAACGAGAACATTTAATAGATGATGCGCAACCAATTTTAAATAAAGAAGCATAGTATCATAGTATGTCTTTTTAAGTTTTACACTTTAAGGCATTATTTTAAAGGAAAAATATTTCTTTAGTGGATTGTGTCATGTGAGAGCTTTATATTATATAAAAAATGGGAATGTTCCACTTTTTCCCAAATGCTCTCCACTGGTTAAAGGGGGTTAAAATAGTTAAATAGAAAGGGCAGTGCAAATAAAGAAAAAGCCAAGATGAGTAATTGGAAAAAGTTAAATACTAAAAGTGAAGTAAAGAAAAAGCTAAGAAAGGTTAAATACTAAAAGTGAAGCTAGTTGCTGGGTTATGAATTCTTTGTTTATCCCACATGCATGGGAAGAGAAGAATTGGAGGGCCCTGCAGCCTTTTTAAGGAAGTTAAAAATACAAGAGAGGGGGACAGCGCTTGGGAGTCTAGGAAAGAATCATGGTCGAGGGCATTTTGGGTTAGGGGGAATTTGCGCCTTGCTCCATAAATATGAAGGGAGTCTCCGGCAACCATCCTGGTATCTGCGATTGAACCTTTCCTGGTTATGTTATCTTTCTGCTTGATTGGTTGTTTAGGTTGTTTGTGAAGTTCCAAATTTATGGAAAACCTCAGTTTAGTTTTAGATCAGTGAGGGACGAATCATTGGAGAGTATGCTTGCATGTTATTTCTTTCTATGCTGCCTTTTGTATAAAAATTTGGTTGGCTGAAGGCATATCCGGAAATACGCTTGCATTTTATTTTTTTTTTATATTTATTTTTTAAGTCATGAACTCGCTATGAATGGTTAAACTTTGCAACCTGTTTTGTATTCACCGATTTCGATGGCAGACCGTGTGTTTTTACCTGAAATCACTATGTGTTTGTGTGATTAAGTGTTGGTATTTTCATGCCTTCGGAGTTTTGGTTAAGGAATTCTCAAGTCCATGACTGTGTGGCTGCGATTTGGCAGACCTGTGTATTTTTCTCTACGATTTGGGAAAATGATGAGAATGTACTAAGTTGGATGGCTTAATGTTCAATGCATCTGCGTTTTGGATTATGTATTTTTCCTTGACGGTTGATAAATACTGAATGTGAGTATGTATGTGGTTCTCTGCGATTTGGGAAATGATGAGCATGTAAACTACGTTGGATGGTTAATGTTCAATGCATCATAACTATTTTGTGATATGCCTGTGTTTTTATTACGTTTTGGATTGTGTGCCTGTACTGGCTAAGATATGCAAGAGGTATTTGCATGCATATGTTTGAATAAAGAACCGGAGTATTTGTGTTCTTGGCCTGCGTGTTGATCAAGATAAAACTCGCTTAGAAGTACACTTCCTCTTGACAAGAACAGAGAACTCACAAGAGTCATGGCAATAGTTGCAAACAATTATCATTTTAATCGAGTGTTGCTTTAGTAATCAGAACTATTTAGTTCCCTTAGTTTGGTTGTAAAGATAAATCTAAAGATTTCTCAAGCTCAAGTCAGTCCTGTTTCTACTTTTGTAAGGCGCTGTCTTTAACCATATTTGAGATGAAACATGCATACAAACCGTGAAATATAAAGTAAAGGCAGTGGAATCTAAGGCTCTTTAATAGGCTTAAACATTCAGCTCTACTCGTGCCTCCTGTGGATGTCGATTGCGATGAATCTGCATAGCTAAAATTGTATTCATTACATGTGAATAGCAACCTGTTGGCTGTCTGAAAGTACCTTGTGATTTAGCTATGTGATTGAGCTCTTATACGTTCATGAATTTTAGTGTTATTCACAAGAAAAGTGGCTGCGAGAAAAGGAAAGTTTATTTCCAACTTTCTTAAATTGTAAGTTGGCTTTTAGTAAACATGCAACTGTTTCAGTATTTGCAGAAATGTTTCCCATCCTTTCTTCTCATCTTCTATTACTTTTAAATATGCTAGAATCATATTCCTGCTTTATCAAGACTATGCTAGAACTTCAGAATTTTGAATGCTGAAATGCAAGAAACCAATATAGGAGAATCATATTCCTGCTTTATCAAGACTATGCTGGAAATCCTTTTTATTAATAAATTTATGGAAATGATTAATTATTAGTTCTGAAAATAAACAGTAAACCTTTTATTAATAAGATTTCTAGAAAAATTAATAAGATTTAGTTCTGGAATGGAAAAATACTGTGAAATAAGGAAATGTTGTACATAACTCCGAACGATGTGGTCGAACCATGAAACTTGTTTAAAACACTTGGGAAGGTTTCCCCTTTACCTTAGTGGGTTCGTCGCCCAAGCTCGGGGGTGACTCTAGGCGATATAACGCACGCCAGATAGAGTTAGTTGGTTGGGTGGAAAGTCGAAGTGACTCTAGGCGATATAACGCACGCCAGATAGAGTTAGTTGGTTGGGTGGAAAGTCGAAGTGAAGCTTTCAGTTGGATCATTCTTTAACTTAGAAAATGAAGTTTCAATTACTAGTTGTTAGAGTTAGTCGTTAAAGTTACTTGCTGCAATAATAAAATGAATAGACTTCATGACATGTTTAGTGGAAGTTAAATATTTCCTCTTTAAAATAGTTTAACAATAATTGTGAGCGCAGGGAAGGGGTGTCGCAACGAGGAATTACATGCTGATAGTATGGTAGAGCACCATACTGTGTATATGTAATTAATTATGCAATAGATTATGTTCTTTTATTCATTGGACTGTAACCATCTAACTCAGTTGTCTTCTTAGCAGCCTCCTAATGTTTATGTATCTCTATTGGATTACCTGCCAGCATTCAATCCTATTTGGAATTTCCTGAACTCACTATTCGCATACATGCCTTGGCGAGCTTAAGCTTGGCAACCTGCATCTCTGTAGAGGGTTCTTTGAATTCGTTCTCCCTCTTCATGCGAGAATGACTCAACTAATAACCGCATATTGCTGAGTGGTATGAGTGAACTACTCCGTTCTTGGATTCTTAAAATGGAAGCGCACTCCCATCGGATAATTTTGATGTTGTCGATAACTAACTATCAGCTCAAGTAAAGATTCCAACAACCTCTTACCTCTTTTAGTGAAATTTGGCTTGGCATTAATACGAGACCTTATTTATGCAGTTAAGAAAATGCCAAGTTTATTTTCTCTGAATCAAGTTTCATTGCTCTGAATGGTAATGTATGGTTTATGAATATATTATTTCTACAGTTAAGTAAATGCCAAATTTAATTGCTATGAATCATAATTTATGGTGTATGAATATATTGTTTCTGCAGTTAAGAAAATACCAAAGTTCAATTGCTCTTAATTGTGATTTATGGTTTATGAATATATTATTTCTGTAGTTTTCTTCAAAGTTAATCGCTCTGAATTGTTAAGTTATAGTTTATTTATATCAAATATTTTTACAGCAGGTTAGCTGGTTGTTAATAATTCCCAGGAAATAAGATTTAATGGATTGCAAGTAGTAAAATCAAATGGGAATATGCGGAAGGGAAATTAAGATCGCATGTACATAACTCAATAAAGTATATTTTACCATATTATAATTATTACAACAAAATACATTTGGCAATAAGATATGTGCTTATGATCCCAATATCTCATTGCAAAGTAATAAAAATTAGCAAGATGGTTTATATATATATTTTGTAGTTTTATTTGATATGCTTTATTTATTTTAAAAATGTATTTAATAAGTAAATATAATTAGAAAACAAATTAATTTGTTCAAAGAATTGTCATTTTTTATGTAAAGAGTATTTACGGTTAAGCCATTATAAGAGGGGCACTACACCCACCAGGAATGGGACCTGTTTTACGACCTAGAGGAATTGACCTAAAGGATGGCATTCTATTTTCTACCCTTGGTGCTGAAACTGTGGGAAAAGATTTTGGGATTCCTGAATGTGAAGGTGCTGCAACAACGAAATCTCCCTGGAATGCACCTGCTATGGTATTAACATATTACAATAGGCATACCTATTGCATGTAATTACACATTTATGGAAAAATACAAATAAAAAGGACATTGAAAGTCATGGATAACATGATTTTTTAAAGTCTTAGAGGATCATATTGTTTTTAGAGAAACTAAATTTGTTGATAAGGGTACACTTTGATTAGATACATGAGGTCTTATAGTTTTTTCATTGTCTGGTATTTGTCTTATTTTTGCAGAGCTCTTTGAATTGTTTGTTTTTCAAGGGGAAGTTATTAGAGAGTGGCTCCTTTTTAGCAAGCCACGAAGGGCTTTTGAGAGTGGAAACAAAAGGCAACCATCATTTACAGATTATAATGGTTGTGGATGGCACGAATCAAGAAAGCAAGTCATGAAGCAACTTGGTGGGCTTAAGAGATAATTTTACATAGATACTCAGCCATCAAATCAGTTTGAATGGCATATTTATGAGTATGAAATGAATAACTATGATGCATGTGATTTATATCGGATGGATTTAAAGCAGGTTGATTCTAAGAAGAATACAAAGGAAAAGGTAATGGGAGATTTTGTCTCTAATTTGCAACATAAAATAGGAAGGCTATCTACAAAGTTAGTTGTTAATACAAAAGGGAGCACAAAAGGGAGAACAAAACTAACACAGAAGAATGCTGGCAAATATACTTATTCAGTTGCCAATCTAGTTGCTCCCGTAAGCAACAATTTCTTATATGGATAGGATGTACAGTATGGTTGTTATGCAGAAGAAACAAATGGGTATTATGGAACTTAACAACTATAAAGGATGCCAATTAGTTCAGTTGTCATATAACTAAGCTAATTATAGTTCATATCATTCAATATATTCTATTTTTCATTTATGGATAGTTGTCCTTTCAATAGTAAGTTGAGAGGGTTAGTCAGTCCAACTGTTAAATATTAATGGGGTTGTATGTATAGTAAATGGGAATTATTCTATGTCATTCCAAAAGCATAACTTTTTGATGTTGTTTGGAGCTAATGGATGTTGCACCTGGCTGTGAAGAATGTGAGAACCAAGGTTGGTGTCATATATGATTTATTGTTAACAAAGCAATGGCTATTCGGAATTTCTCATCACAATGCCAACAACATTAGAGAAATTTTGGGGTCTAAAATGGGCCTCCTAAGGAAAATAATAAAATAATAGTTAAAATAATAAAATAATATTGATTAATTTTGTAGGAAGAAAGAAAAAAACTACTTTTTGTGTTCGTATTTTCGACATATCTCCCTGTGTTTTTACTCAAATTTCATTTGGGAGAGCTCGTTGGATGCGGAATTTGATTCCGCATCCAACGAGTACCCACATTGCATACTTTTGATGGACCCCGCTACCCCAAAAACAAGAAATACCTGAAAAAACATGATGATGACATCATCATCACATTTTTTCAGGTATTTATTGATTTTGGGGTAGAAGGGTCCGTCAAAAGTATGCAGTGTGGGTATTCGTTGGATGTGGAATCAAATTCCGCATCCAACGAGCTCTCTCGATCGAAATTTGAGTAAAAACACAATGAGATATGTCGAAAATACGAACAAAAAAAGTAGTTTTTTTTAATGACAAATATGTAAATTCAACCATTATGGTTGACTTATTTTATTGAAATTCTATTGGTTCTTGAATTCCAACTCACAAAAACTTATTTTGGCACGTTTTCTTATAAGGCCCATTTTAGACCCCAAATTTCCTCTAATGTTTTCTCTAGAACATCTCTAGTAACATCAGTATAAAATATTTCATTATTCCTTCATTTATTTTTCATACTGGATTCTTCTTATTAAGTTTATCACAAGTCATGAATAACATAAGAAATTAATTTGTTTTTAGTGTTGTTATAAGAATAATATTTACGCATTCCTTACAGTTTGGATGACACCCTTCTCCTATAGTAAGGGCACATGAGATATTGAAATCCTTGTCCCTTGGGCCCATAATGCAAGTTATCTGCCAATGAAAACTTTTGTCCATTGGTGAGGTCAACAGAGAATCCATTGCAAATATAAGTGATACATCGCTGCCATTTTTCTTTGGATTGAAATGGTTATAATTAGTATTAAAATTTGGCTGTGGTACAACATGTTAATATGAATCAAATGGACTTGTATGAATTCAGTTAGAAGATGGATACAGAATCCCCTAGAACCAGATTTGGTGCTTCTCACAGAAAACCTATGAAAGTAGATAGCCAAATGAAGGTTTTGAATGATCTCACTTGCATTGGTCTGAACCATTTTGGCAGATTTATAGGTTTGACGAAGCTACCGAGGTCGAGTTTGAGTTGATGGATTTTTAAAACATGGACTTGAGGATGAGATGCTTGATTAGTAGTTATTTATTGGAGATGGATTGACTTCACATATCCCAAATGTTGTTGAGCATTATCTCTAATACCTCTCACTACCACAATCCCCTTTGTGACTCACTTTGAAATGGCTATAGTGTGCTATAGGGTCTAACGAGTAAAAGTGTTAAGATTTTATGATATGTAGTGAAGAAGATTGCCATAGATATACATCCTAAGAGACACAACTATGCTAAGGTACGTGATTCTAATACTAATAATAATCATCCAATTTAAGGTCATGGTATAGTGAAACACCAAATTTGATGTACAAGATTCCCTTGTTTGTGGGGAGAGGGACTTCCTTTTCGTAACAATTTAATTGCTTAGTCTATGATGGTGTAGATACCCTACTAACCCTCTTCAGATTTGAATTGTGAGTTCAAAGGAGGAAACACATGTTCTTCACCAGAGTGGTTACTGAGTTACTAAAGTATAATTTATAAGTAATACCTTCCCATCTAAGAAGGCCTTGCCTTTGTAGCACATGAGACAACAAATGAAAAGATTGATATAGTTCATAGCCGTATTGACACATTGAAGGAGTGTATAGTATTTTATCCAATCTATGTGGACTTTATATTCCTTTCATCCTTGAGGTGTGTTTAACATCCTTATATGATACTTTAGGTGACTTGTGTACATTTTCTGAAGGCTTAGTTTTCTTGCATGATTTGATTGAAAGGTAATAAAATGTTTTATTTTCATCCTGCCAAAAGGACAGATTTCTTCTTTAGGTTTAAAAAACAAACCCAACATAACCCAAAATTATATCCACATAATTTCACGTCGATGAGATTACATTGTCAATTGCAGATTGTTTATTCTGTAAAAAAATCATCCAAGTTAAGTTTTTTTATAATGCTTGGATAGGAATTTGTAAGTGATTGGGTAACTAACTATTAATGTATTAATGTAATTGTTCACCAGAAATTAATTGAAAAATTATATAAATTTCTGTCAATTCACAATATCCAAAATGTTTTCCATATTTGCTTTACGTTTAAGAGTCTTGTCAGCCTTTCCTTTGAATCAAAAGCACAAGAATAAATGTATTGCCTCTTATTTCTTTTAAGAGGATTTTATTTGTTGTAAACTTAGTAGACCTTTGTTGGCATTCGATATATATATATTTAAAAACTGTGAAATACATATCCTTGGGAAACCCTAGACCAACTAGGCAGTTCCAAATTCCCCTTGTTTCGAAGATGTTACCTAGGGTAAACTATATTCTATATTCTTCAACATCAAGAGCTCAAGATGTCACTGTGGGAATTGATCCTGTGTGGGGAGGATATCACTCGTCTCAACTTTCCTAGCTAGATGCAAGTCTTGTAGGGTTTAGAGAATGTTGATCTATTTTAAACATCTACACATGCAATACCATCTAATGTATGTATATGGTCATCTGATGTTGAAGTACATCATTATTTTTTAATAGCCTATACACTATTTTGCTGTGGATAAGTTGTTTATTTTTCCATGATTAGGTAGGTTAGAGTGACTCTCAATTATGACGGCAAGGAAATAGGATCTCATTGAGTGAACTTGTTGTATAAACTGGCATGCGACATGCTATAAAATACTCATATTCTAGGCTATCTTTAGGAGACAAATCAATTTATATGTCAAAAAGGGTTGATTTCTAGATAACATAGAATTCTTTTTATTCTTTTGTATTCCAGTCTATGATACTAATTAGGACTTCACTGTTATACTTAGCACATGCGTATTTTGTTTCCTCCAGCATGAATTGATCATGCTCTTTCATGGCTAACTCATTTATCAGTTAGTTTAGCTTACTTCATGCTTTTGTAGCAGCCCTCATCACATCTGCAGGAGTAATTGCTAATTGTACTTTTTTTCAGCTACTTTAACCTACCTTTTTGGTCATTTGTTGGACAATAATATATTTATCTTGTCTTTTTTCTCTTCCCATTGTTTACTGGAATGTATTATTCTATGGTGTGCACCATATAGTTGAATTTCCTACAAGTTTCCTATATTATCTATGAATTATACATGTCGAGTGTCTACGATTGAGTTTTATTTGCAGCCCTCTAGCCTTACACATTATGGACATGAGTCCAACAATAGTTCTTCCACTGTCAAAGTTGCCTCTGGTTTATTTTCATGCAGCTGGGCAGAATCGGAAACAAGTATTAGAACTTGAAACATTTCTTGGTTATCTCCTCAAAAGGGACAAGGTGAGCCTTCAATTTTACTACCTCTTTATAGGTTCAAAAGGTATAGTAGGGTTTTCCTACTTTTTGTTGCATTAAATTATTATTGCATGGTTGTAAAGAGTGACTAATTCTAGAAACAACATTTATTTCATTTTCAGTTACTTCTATAGAAGAATATACGGTAGTTCAGTTAATAATGGTGAGATTCAGTCAACATGTTTGATCCAAAATTAAGTGAAGCATACCCAAAGGATCTATGGACCTGAGGATATTAATATGCAGGATTGCAAGATGGTTATCAAATTCCCATATGTTAATTTGGTTTCATTGTTTCTTAAAAAAAAATGTTGGCTTGAAAAATTTGTTTCTTGTATATCATTTGTGTTAAAGGTTGTTGTTTGTGAATTTGGATGGTATGAGTTCCTTACAACACCACTTGCTGGAAATTTTGATCGTGTTGGTGTTGCTTGCCACCTTATGAAATCCCCTACAGATGGTGAAGTTCTAGGTTGTTGATGAACCATAATGATAAATGGTTATTAGTAATCAAATATGTTTTCTCTACTTTTCCAGTTCTATTTTCATTATTTCATTGTCTTTTATTGAAAAATATCCTTGATGATAACAAACGTTTGCTGGTCATATGACAGAATTAGAGAACCCATGACTGCTCAAGTGGATGTTGTAATTCAGCCGCCAAATCCAACTTTATACTCCAGGCCCTAGGGTATTGCAGGATGATATAATATGTGAAGATTCTCGTTCTAAGGTGGTTGTAGAGGATGCTTACTTGGGGTCGCAAAATTATCAAACATTACATCTAAGGCTGGAAAAGGGAAATGCAACTTGCGGTATATCTAATGACCATCAACAAGGTGGACCTTACCCACATGTGTCATCTCCACCTGAACACATAAGTTCCTTGCATAGAGCATTTGAAAATTTCAGCAGATGTATTCAAAGTGATTCACCTTGAGTAGAAAACAACATTTCACCTCTGATTGAGAATGTTCCACAACAAATGGAACAAAGAGATCTCCCTAGATTCCAAACAAGGGAAGTTAAACAAGAAAGATCAGATACAAATGTGGTTAAGTGCAAGTTTTCTCGGGACAGACCCTAAATACTTGGAGACATTGAGTCACAATCACGCACAATGGATTTTTGGTGCTCTTGATGAAATTATTGATAATTCTAGGGATGCCAATGCCTCTGGGAAAGCTAGGATTCAATTTCAGCATGGATCAAACAGGCGAATCCTAGGAGCTATTATGTAATCCATTTTTGTGAGATTTGATGCTTAGGCTGATTGCATGAAGTGATTTTAATAGGTTTGACATATTGATTCAAATGGAGTATCATAAGAAGGCTGGAAAAAAGATCCCTGTGCTTGGCATTGTAGACAATTGTTGTGGCATAACACATTCCGATATTGAAAGAAAGCTCTCATTTGGTCATAAACGCCCTCCTAGAGAGAACAAGGAACTTATTGGGAGGTTTGGAGTAGGTTTCAAGGTGAGATTTTTCCTTCTATTTTTATTGAATTCTATCGATTAGTTAATATTTAGATTAATTGCAATGCTCTTTTCTCTTTTTGAAGTTTCTTTTATTGTATTCTTTGAAATTTCCTTGTATTGGCCTTGTTTGTGAATCTTTTGGATTTGGAGTTGGATTTTCATTCTTGACCATTTGTTCCGATGGAATTTTAAATACACAACTGTCCTTGAATAGTACTATGATATTTTTGTTTCAATCTTGGAGGCAGTTTCTATACTTTTTTGTTTGTTCCTTCCAAATTTATTTTTCTGAATTTCAACATGAACCACATGAATTTGATAGTAAACTGGAAGAAAAAGAGTGCATGGTAAAAGAGTGAAGTTTTTTTGTTCTAGTTTTCCTTTCTTCATGGAAAGCTAAGGCATTTGAATTCAATTTTCCATGACTTTTAGGCATGGAAGTTTTCTTTTCACATTCTGAAATGATCTCTGCATTTCTGCTAATGATCTTAACGTTAAGTTTTAGACTTTGAAACTTCCTTAATGGGGGTATCTTAAGGCATAATTTTAAAAGGTGTATTTGTTAAGTGATATTGACACTTACAATTTTATCTTAAATTTGTTTTTAATTTACTGAAGACTCTTTTTCATTTTTTCTGGAATTGGATAAAAGTTTGATCCAACAAGCATGGCATTGTGAACATGAACTTCAACTTCTGTGGCTTATGAGAAACCTCTGCTTAGAATTTAGGATAGTTTTATTCCATTGATTGACTTTCTTGGACATGTAACATTATTCATGAAGAAATGATAGTATATAAATTCCTGAAGGTACAAACTGGTATCAACAGAAAGGCATGCCACACTATCTTTCAGAAGCTAAAACCGAGATTGATTTACAAGTAAAACTAGAAGTTCTATCTAGTTTATTCTCACAAAGTTCAACTTCAAGGTATTGATACTTTTAGTGCTTGTCATCTTGACAGTCATCCATGTACACAAGCACCGGTTCCTTTTCTGACAAACTATAATCACCTAATAGTTGCAACTGGCTACCCATGATACTTTGATCTCAGTGTATTATTAAGTTTGGGAAGTGGCTGCAATATTGTAAAGACCTTGTGATACTAAAAGAAGTCTGCATGTGTTGCATTTCTTATTTTAAGCCAGATTCCTTTAGTTCATTGAGTCAAGGTCCTTCAAAATTTCATATTTTGGCCTTGTTTCAATGCTATTATATACAATTTGATAAAACATGAAAATGCTCAGAAAATGGTGTAGTAACTTGTTTCACCTCTAAGAATCTCTCTTTCTATATTATTTAAACAAAAAAAATGTACTACGTGCAAATTTTGAATGGGAAAATGTCTTAAGTGCATTATTACAAATACAATTGGAATTGTTTTTGGAGAAGTTTTCATGCTGGAATATTTGAAGTGTTCATGCCTAAAAGAGCTCAAGAAACACCCGTTGTTGATGTCACACACTCATGTTGCTCATTTGTGTATTTTCATATCGTATTCTTGGGGCTTATCTAGAAAATGTTGTGACAGGGCTTAGATGCAGGGTTAACAAGTTATGCGCATGCTTTCTAGTCAAGATTATGTTTTGAAATATCTTAAATGAGTTAATAAGTCATTCATTCATTACTAACATTGGAATATTTTGGATCAATGCAGGCAGATCCCATTAACATTATTGTTGGTTCTCATGTATGGGTGGAAGATTCTGAAGTAGCCTATATTGATGGAGAAGTCCTAGAGATCAATGGCTAGAAAGCTAAACTTCAGCTCACTAATGGAAAGACAGTAAGGAATTGTTATTATTTATGACGATGGTTTTGTTTGCTTTATCTTTTGTATTAAATTTCTTCTATTACCAACACAATGTGCTTCTAAGGATTGGATTTGTGAAGCAAATTATGAAATTCGTGTTCCAACGGTATACATTGCCAATGTAAAACACTTTGCATCGACTAAAGATGTCCTCTTCCTAATTATTCTGTAATTAGTTCTCTTTAGACGAGTTACATGGCCAAAACATTGGAAACGTTTATCTATTTTGCAGTCCATATTGTTATAGATAAGATACAAATGTGGTTAAGTGCAGGTTTTCCTGAACACACCCTGAATACTTGGAGACATTGATTTACAATCACGCATAATGGATTTTTGGTGCTCTTGATGAAATTATTGATAATTCTAGGGATGTCAATGCCTCTAGGAAAGCTAGGATTCAATTTCAACATGGATCAAATAGGCAAATCCCAGGAGCTATTATGTAATCCATTTTTGTGAGATTTGATGCTCAGGCTAATTGCATGAAGTGATTTTAACAGGTTTGACATATCGATTCAAATGGAGTATCATAAGAAAGATGGAAAAAAGATCCATGTGCTTTCCATTGTAGACAATGGTTGTGGCATGAGACATTCTGATATTGAAAGAATGCTCTGATTTGGTCATAAACGCCCTGCTAGAGAGAACAAGGAACTTATTGGGAGGTTTGGAGTAGGTTTCAAGGTGAGATTTTTCCTTCTATTTTATTGAATGCTATTGATTAGTTAATATTTAGATTAACTGCAATGTTCTTTTCTCTTTTTGAAGCTGTTTTTATTGTATTCTTTGAAATTTCCTTGTATTGGCCTTGTTTGTGAATCTTTTGGATTTGGAGTTGGATTTTCATTCTTGATCGTTTATTATGATGGCATTTTAAATACACATTTTTCCTTGAATAGTAATATGATATTTGTGTTTACATCTTGGAGGTAGTTTCTGTACTTTTTTGTTTGTTCTTTCCAAATTTATTTTGCTAAATTTGAACATGAACCACATGAATTTGATAGTAAACTGGAAGAAAAAGAGAGCATGGTAAAAGAGTGAAGTTTTTATGTTCTAGTTGTCCTTTCTTCATGGAATGCTGAGGAATTTGAATTAAATTTTCCATGACTTTTAGGCATGGAATTTTTATTTTCACATTTTGAAATGATATTTGCATTTCTGCTAATGATCTTAACGTTCAATTTTAGACATTGAAGCTTCCTTAATGGGGGTATCTTAAGGCATAATTTTAAAATGTGTATTTGTTAATTGATATTGACACTTGCAATTTTATCTTAAATTTGTTTTTCATTTACTAAAGACTCTTTTTCATTTTTCCGGAATTGGAGAAAATCTTGATCCAACAAGCATGGAATTATGAACATGAACTTCAACTTCTGTGGCTTATGAGAAACCTCTGCTTATAATTTAGGATAGTGTTCTTCCACTGATTGAATTTCTTAGACATGTAACATTATTCATGAAGAAATTCTAGTATATAAATGCTAAAGGCACAAACTGGTATCAACATCAAGGCATACCACACTATCTTTCTGAAGCTAAAACATAGATTGATTTACAAGTAAAACTAGACGTTCTATCTAGTTTATTCTCACAAAGTTCAACTTCAAGGTATCAATAATTTTAGTGCTTTTCATCCTGACAGTCAGCCATCTACACAAGCACCGGTTTCTTTTCTGACAAATTGTAATCACCTGATAGTTGCAACTGGCTACCCATGATACTTTGATCTCGGTTTCCTATTAAGTTTGGGAAGTGACTGCAATATTGTAAGGACATTGTGGTACTAAAAGAAGTCTGCATGTGTTGCATTTCTTATTTTAAGCCAGATCCTTTAGGTCATTGAGTTAAGGCCTTCAAAATTTCATATTTTTCCCTTCTTTCAATGCTATTATATACAATTTGATAACACATGAAAATGCTCAGAAAATGGTGCAGTAACTTGTTTCACCTCTAAGAAAATCTCTTTCTATATTATTTAAACAAAAAAATATGTTTCCTTTTAGAGAATATTGACAAAAGCACTTTTGAAGGTCTCTACTGTTTAAAAATAATCCCACATAACCATCTTTACAGTGATAAGGTCCTCCAGACTAGGTGCAAATTTTGAATGGGAAAATGTCTTAAGTGCATTGTTACAAATATGATTGGAATTGTTTTTGGAGAAGTTTTCATGCTAGAATATTTGAAGTGTTCATGCCTGAAAATATCAAGAAACACCCCTTGTTGATATCACACACTCATGTTGCTCATTTGTGTATTGTCATATCCTATTCTTGGGGCTTATCTAGAAAATGTTGTGACAAGGCTTAGATGCAGGCAGGGTTAACAAGTTATGGGCATGCTTGCTAGTCAATATTCTATTTTGAAATCTCTTAAATGAGTTAAGAAGTCATTCATTCATTACTGACATTGGCATCTTTTGGCTCAATGCAGGCGGCTCCGATTAACATTATTGTTGGTTCTCATGTATGGGTGGAATATTTTGAAGTAGCTTGTATATATGGAGAAGTCCTAGAGATCAATGGCTAGAAAGCTAAAATTCAGCTCACTAATGGAAAGATAGTAAGACATTGTTACTATTTATGATGATGGGTTTGTTTGCTTTATCTTTTGTATTAAAGTTCTTCTATCACCAACACAATGTGCTTCTAAGGGTTGGATTTGTGAAGCAAATTATGAAATTCGTGTTCCAATGGTATACATTGCCAGTGTCCAACACTTTGCATCGACTAAAGATGTTGTATTTCCTAATTATTCTGTAATTAGTCCTCTTTATACGGGTTACATGGCCAAAACACTAAAAAAGGTTATCTATTTTGTAGTCCATATTGTTATAGCTCACCAAGTTGCTGCCAAAAATTCAGAATCAATTGATTATTTAATATATGATTTTTCTCCTTAAATTTTATGAGTATTCTTGAAGATATTTGAATTTGTATTTGTATTGTATTAAAAATTCCTCTATAGTAGTCGTCTACTTGAAATGTTCTTTTAGCACTTTGTGAGCTTTAGATAATGGTGTGAATTGATTCCTCAATAATACAGAAGGCTACTATGTTTGCTCCTTCTTTTCCTGTAGCTAAGTTTGTAGACACGACACGACACTTTCAAGCAATTGGTATTCCTGTTCCAATGACTTGTCAGTGTCTGCTTCTGGTAGTATTGGTATGAATGGTTGAACTAAGTCCTTTCATTTTGCAAGAAATTCAACTTGTTATGTCTTAAATTTTTCAAGCCGCGCCTGTTTTCTTTCTTTTATTTCTCTGGAGTCTTTGTTTAGGGACTCCAATAGTCGGTCTAGTTCATCATCCTTGATTTTATGTGTATCCACCACTGTTTTAGACCCTAAATGAGTCAATTGGATGGATGTTAATTGTGTTTGATGGTGTTCTTTTTCTCTTCTCTTATACTTCTTTTTCTTCTGCGATTGGTCTCTGTTTTGTGCCTCCACTGCTCTTGTCAGTACTGGTTCTACTTGCTGCTATTTTGGATGTTGTTCTGTTTGATTTTATACTAAACTACCTGGCAATCCAATGTGTATCATCTGTGTTTTGGGCAAGGTGTCAGTGGATGGTTGAGTAACTTTTGGTGGGGTTAAATGTGGATTTGAAGTTGAAGGTGGTATGGGTGAAGGTGAGCATTTTGACATCAAGGGAATGTTTGGGATGGTATATTTTGACATATTTTCCTTGACTACTTGTGGTGAGTTGACAGGTTCATTATTTTCAACAGAATCAAGGAGATCATTCATTTCTTGGTCTATTGCTAATATGTCATTTTGTTCATTTGCAACATGTTCATCTGTTATGGCTTCTTCCTATCCCTCATTGATCGATATTAAGTGTTAGTTTTTCAACATTTAAGCTAGAATTATGTTAGGATCTTTTCACTGAGAGAATAACAAGCACAGAAATAACATAAGCACATCACATGAGACAAGAGACATAAAGAGTTTTGATCGGGGAAACCATAAATGGAGAAAACCCTGCAACTTCCTCTAAGATAGTATCACCACAAGATGTGAAACCCAAAACAGTAAGATGACCTCCCAACACAGCAATAGCCTTCTGTCTTCTGTCAAGACAAAGTATTTCCTTCTCCAAAGGTGCACCACACTTGAGAGAGCAAGTGATGTAATTCACAAGTGATAAATAGAGAGACTCTCACTCTCTATTTATATTCATCCGTTCACTTAAGTTGCCATTTCACACGTAGGCTTGACCTAATAATTACTACTCGAGCCTACACCTTAATTAGTGTATAATAACCCGAGTGCCTCGAAAATGTGGGGACTTACCTAATGACTTGATATGACTTGATATGACTTGATTACATTATTAATCCTCTCGATCGGAACATCAGGGCATGACCACATGACTCAAATACATAATAGAGACATCCCGGAATAAAAATCGGGTTACAATATACATAGAAGAATACATTCCGAAGTTACATATACATCAACACTCCCTCTTAACTAGGAAGGTATTCTTTCAACACAATTTTCAGCACTGGTCTTCTTCTCTGCATCAACTGGATCATCTCGTCTTTAAGTCATCTTCGTCTTCAAGTCATATTCATATTGAAGGCATCTGGATCTGGATCATCTCTCGATCTGGATCATCATCGAACATCATCACTGGATCTGGATCATCATCACTGCTAGATCTGGATCATCACTCGATCTGGATCTCATCACTAGACTGGATCTAGATCATCACTCGATCTGTATCATCATCACTGCTAGATCTGGATCATCACTCGATCTGGTTCTCTCGGAGTCATCATAACTGGATCTGGATCATAGCTCGATCTGGATCTCCTCTGGTCATCATCAAGTGTGTACTATCTCGTCATAGGAAGTTCTACAGAGCCAGCCCTTTTTCATGCTGGTTGTAGGCCTACTCTCATGTAGGTCTTCGCCCAGCACTTACATCTGACCTGCTCATCATAAAGGCACGCCCAGCACTTACATCTGACCTACTCGTCAGAAAGGCACGCCCATCACTCACATATGATCATGTAGTAAACTACAATCACATCAGAAAGGCTCAGCACTTATATCTGACCTACTTGTCAGAATGGCATCACATCCACCCAGGCTGGAACCACCTCCACCACAATGATGAAAGAACTCTGTTCTCTTCACCCAGGCTGGAGCCACATCCACCACAATGATGGAAGAATTTCAACCAGGCTGGAACCACATCTGCCACAATGATGAAAGAACTCTGTTCTTTTCACCCAGGTTGGAACCACATCCGCCACAATGAAGAAATATTTTTGCACTTTCACCCAAGCTGGATCCACATCCGACACAATGATGAAAGACTTTCAACCAGGCTGGAACCACTTCTGCCACAATGAAGAAATATTTGTGCACTCACATCTGACCTGGTAGGAACTGAATCCTACAACCTCGTTAGAATGGCCCCCAGTCCCTGATTGAGCTACCTGGTAACTGACCAGGCACCTCCACTCTCCTAGAGAGTGGCAATTGCCCTTACATCTGTCCTACTCAACAGAATGGCCAGCACTCACATCTGTCATGGGAGGAAATTAATCCTTTAGCCATGACCAGAATGGCTCAGCCCTTACATCTGACCTGCTTGTCAGAATGGCTCTCTCAGTCCCTGACTGAGTATTCCTAGTAACTGATCAGGTGCCTCCATTCCTAGAATGGCAGTTAGCACTCATATCTGACATGGAAGGAAATGAATCCTCTCACCATGACAGAATGGCTCAGCCCTTACATCTGACCTGCTCGTCAGAATGGCTTTGGATCTATAGCACTCATATCTGACATGGAAGGAACTGAATCCTCTCACCATGACATAATGGCTCAGCCCTTACATCTGACCTGCTCGTCAGAA
>LPNX010516370.1:2992-48731 GCA_001517045.1 Pseudotsuga menziesii | reverse complement strand
CTCTGCATTCTGGATCTTCACATTCTTCAACTGGTTTCTTTAATTCATATTCTGATTTTGTTCTTCCCTTCAAATAGCTTGAAATTCTGGAAGACCTTCAACAACTTTTCTTGCAATAGGTAGTGCTCTGTAATGCCAAAGCTCATTTGGATCTACTGTGTCATGGATCAAGGATTGTTCTGGATATCCCTTCAATTTGTACAAGCCTCCTTCTTGTTCTTCAATCACTACCACATCATCGACAGTATTTCCTTTTGGCCATATGATGACTTGACCATCTATGAATGCAGCCCGCATTCCTTTTGCATCAATGCTGAAATGGAGAGAAGATTCTTCTTCAATCGTAGCACAAACAATACTTCTTTTATTGTTAGAGACTTACCAGAGTCTAGCTTGTAAGAAGATTCCCCACTACCTGTTATTGGATATTGGTAGTCATCTCCTAGTTTCACCTTGTGAGGTGATTCATGTTCTGACAGTCTTACAAAGGATTCCTTGAATCCTGTCATATGTTTGGAAGCCCCATTGTTTATAAGCCAATCATCACTTCCATGAGTAATGTTACCTATGAGAGCTGATATCAGAACATATTCATCCTTGCTTGAAGAATCTTCTCTTTTATATCTGGATCTCTTTCTGGATGGTTCATCATCCTCTGCAGCATGAGCATGATGTCTTCTTTGGCCTTGGCCAAGTTCTTCTTGTGAAAGGCTTCTAACCTCATCTCCCTCTGAAACTGGAACCTCTATACTCATGTAGGTGTCCAATCCAGAGAGATAAAATACTTCTATGCTTGGAATTTTTCAACTTCACCAAGCTTATCATCAAGCTGATGTGATAGATCACTTTGAAATGAGAACCTTAAATGGAAATAGCAAAGGATTAGATCTTACCGATTTGAAGTGTCCGTCCTTGTCCCGGAGTTTGCTGATCTAGGGTTTGTCGCATAAACCCTAATTTTAAAAACTTGGAATATTTCAGATCTTATTGGCAAAAACCGATATATCTCTTCAAATGGAGCTATCCAATGTACTCCTTTTCTGAAAACAGTGGAGGGAAGCTCCCGGAACAGGAAGCCCTAATTTTCTGATTTCTTCTGCAGAAATTCTTGTTACTGTTTCTGTGATATCGCTGAAATTACTGCTCCTCTATGTCTGAAATTTCTCACTGAGGTAACCTCACATGTCCCTGATCCAACACCACAGGTTTCATCAGAATTGGTTTCCCCATTTGGGATTTATGATCCTTTTCCCAAGGTGACCTGTTACAGGACTGTTCAGAACAGCGAAGTTGTATGGCATGCCACGTGTCACTGGTTTATCTTCTGAGTCTGATCTTCAGACCACCGAAAGCACAGTCCATGCCCTTTCTGTAAAATCTTCAGGAATTCCATTTGGGCCTCTGTAACCCAAGATATTGCAGATCTCCTCAGGTGTCCTATTTATGGATGATTTCTGGAAGAGGAAGGAGCCCTAACGTGGAGAGATCATATCTCCCAGAATATAGCGCATATGAGGCGGATTGTTGGACACAGTGTTCATCAAGAGTTTATATTCAACCCCTGCAATTTTAAGCTTCTGAGACTTCGCCAATCTCGGAATATAGCGACTGTACCAAAACTTAGCAGTTTTAGTATTTAGGGTTTCTCCTAGCATAGGGTCAAACTAGGGTTTGACTTTCCCAGAGTTTCACCCAACCAAATTTCTTGATCCAGGTCTCTAAAATTCAGTTTTGATGAGGAGAAAAATCCTATGCTAGTCTCACTCAAAAATCCCTCTTCTGTAGAAATCCCTAATTTCCGCATCGAAACTGAAAATGCTTGAAATTGAATTCTGCATCGACAGAAAGATGCACCCTTCAATGGAGAGTCATCCTATCATACTTTTGCTGAAAATCTGTGGAGGAATATCCACAAAATAGGAAGCCCTAGTTCCTGTAGCTGCACAATGTCTTCTTCTCAGGTTAGCTCTGATGCCATGTTAGTTTTTCAACATTTAAGCTAGCATTATGTTAGGATCTTTTCACTGAGAGAATAACAAGCACAACAATAACATAAGCACATCACATGAGACAAGAGACACAAAGAGTTTTGATTGGGGAAACCATAAATGGAGAAAACCCCGCAACTTCCTCTAAGATAGTATCACCACAAGATGTGAAACCCAAAACAGTAAGATGACCTCCCAACACAGCAATAGCCTTCTATCTTCTGTCAAGCCAAAGTATTTCCTTCTCCAAAGGTGCGCCACACTTGAGAGAGCAAGTGATGTAATTCACAAGTGATAAATAGAGAGACTCTCACTCTCTATTTATATTCATCCGTTCACTTAAGTTTCCATTTCACACGTAGGCTCGACCTAATAATTACTACTCGAGCCTACACCTTAATTAGTGTATAATAACCTGAGTGCCCCGAAACTGTGGGGACTTACCTAATGACTTGATATGACTTGATTACATTATTAATCCTCCCGATCGGAACATCGGGGCATGACCACATGACTCAAATACATAATAGAGAAATCCCGAAATAAACATAGGGTTACAATATACATAGAAGAATACATTCCGAATTTACATATACATCAACATTAAGGGGTCTACAGTAGATGGTATGAAGGATGAGGTTTGAACTGAGAGAACTTGAGCAGTCTTGTTGATATTTCTTTGGAAGGTGGATTTAATAACTCCAAAAATTCTTGGTTTTGGTGCAGGTTTTGGTGTTTGGCCAAGGTGCTAGGTGATTGCAAGAGGTTCGTGTGAAGAGCCTTCCTTAAAAACTTTTTTTGAGATATTTATTTGTTGGGTATTATGGAAACGATCAAGGATCCCATTGATAAAAGCTTGCAGGTTAGCATCGTTATCAAATTTTTCTTTTAGTTTTTTGGTTAAGGCCCCTCTATAAGAGTTCAGTTAGGGAACATAAGTCGGTTTTTGCAATTCTTCTTGAACTATTTGGGTTGGGGATGGAGGTGGAGGAGTGGATGTTAAATCAATAGAGTTGACTTTAGGAGGGGTGGTGACTCTTACCTTTTTGGAATTTTCTTGTTTGGATTAATTTCTATGAATCGCTTGAACTACTTTTCGACAAGTATCTTATTCTTTGTAGCATCCTCCAATATCTCTACAGCTTTGGTGAATAATTCTTCCTCATCATCTGATTCTTCTGGAAGGATGAGTCGATGCTTCCCTTTTCCTTTTGTTGGAGTATTTCTCTTTTTTCGGGACTCAGCTATTTCCAGAGATAATTGTCGGATATTATGTTTTGACATAGCTTATTCTGGTTTGTCTAACTACATTTCTTCATCTGACTGCTCTCCCTCCTCCACCTGTAATTATGTAAATACAAGTGCTTGTTGTGGATATGGTACTATTACAATTTGAAGAGTTTTTAACTCTTTTTTTGGAGTGTCTTCCAGGGTGAAAGTGATTATATGAAGGTGCACTTCATAGTCTTCTTCTTTCTCCTGGTCAGTTAAGGGTTTGACAATCTGCTGGTAGGTCTTCTTTGCAATCGCTGGAATGAGAATTTTAGTGTTGGATTGTTGAGCCAATTCTATGAAAACGTCCTCGATTGATGGGTAGTAATTGAGGGATTTGGATTTTTCTGTAGCTCCTTGCATGTACTAGACTGTAGTATGATCTAGTTCTAGCTGGATGTGTGTTGTCGACATAATACTTCTTTGGATATTTTGGGGTACCCTCCATATGGCCGTTATGACTTTACAATTTTGAAAACAGTGTCTAGAAACACTTTGGGTGCCTCTAGTTCCTGCGAGAGTCAAGCCATTGAGAACGGCTTGAAATGCCACATATGGAATATTTTTGGTTCTAGAAATTGTTTGTCTCCAATAGGGAACAAGTGGTACATTGCAATCCATATGATCAGCTACGGGAATATGATTGTGGTGCCTTCCTGCTGACATTTTGTGTAGATAGTCTTAACCAGGTTGACTACATATTGTGCCCAGTAGTAGGTTTTCCCTTTGTCTATTATACTTTCAGTAGATTCTAACATATCTAGCTTCAAGTCACATCCACGTCCTGTAATCATTAGTCCCATGGAAATGATTTTTGCAACCATCTTGGTTGTTGTGGCCTTGATTTGGTTGATTATCGAACCTTTGGAGTTATTTCCAGCTAGTGTACTTGTTAGGTTTTCAACCAACCCAGGCTTTGAACCGACAGAAACATGCTCGCCTTTATTAGATAACCCTGTGATTTTGTAAATAATGTCGTCGGATATCTCAATAAGTTAAAGTAAAACTTCCCATTGTGATATCAGATGATGATGAATTTTGCTATTATTTGCTTTGCCCCACTGAAGCTTTCCATGAGATGCATTGATGTAGATCATGATGGTACTGGTTTTCATTTTCTGTGATTCTTTTGTCAGTTTCTTGTCTATGTATCCCTATTTCTTGACTTCCTCCCATAGTCTTGCCCACGAAGTTTCCTGAACTTTTTCCTTACTGATATTTTCTAATCTTTGCACTAGTGGAGTTACTGGGGTTTCAAGTTCTTTTGCCTAGCTAGTTGTAGATATGGTATTCTTTGGTGCCATCTTTTCGGTAATGGGTTTTGGTTCTTAAACAAGTATTCTAATCTCAGGGGTCTGATAGCTTTGTCTCTCAAGCTCTTTGTAAAATGATATGAATTCTTCATATGATGTAGCATTTATAGGTGGAGTGGGAAACGATTTGGTTGATGGAGGTATGAATGGCGGATTTGATTGAGAAGGACATTCTGTCGATGGTTCTTTTAATGCGCTCTGGTTTTGGCGCTCCTTCTACTGGTTATCATGGTGATTTGATTGGACTGTTGGTTCCTCTTTTTGTTGATATCCATCATTGTTATGAAAAAGTCGGTAGAATGGGTGGTAATCGTTATGTCGATGGTTGTGATCTCGAGTGCTATTCTTTGTGCGGCTACTTCCTCCCTGGGAGTAGTTCCTTGTCATTTTGATCTTTTCTAGGTTGTTTCTTTTTTTTGTTTTTAGTTTTTTATCATTTTTATATATTTTGTTAATAGTTATGAAACTGTTTTTTTTTTAGGATTTTCAGTTTTGATATTGTTTTAGTCGGGCACCATTGACTAGATTCCGAAATAATTTTCCTTATATAGTTCTTAGTCGATATTATCCATTGGTATTTATTTCTTCAACTATGTAAGGTCTCACCCACTCCGTGTGTAATTTCTTTGGACTTTTTTTTACTTGACTATTATACAACAACGCAAGATCACCAACCGACAAGTTCTTGTTTTTGATGTTTTAGTCATGCCATGCTTTTTGTTGCTATTTTTGAATTTCCTAGAGTTGAATGGAAATTAGCCGGTGTTATTCTAGTTTAGCTAGTTGCACTAGTCACTCCTTCTTAGCTTCCTCAATGTCAATGTGTAATATGTCAGCAATTACTGGATGACTGCTTCTTGGCCATATACTAGTCAAAATGGTGTTTTTTCTATAGATCACTTATATGCTGTTCGGTATGCCCATAGGACAGCTAGAATTTTCTCATTCCAGTCATCTTTTTCAGTGTTTCAAATTTTTGTCAAGCCCCTTGTTAAGGTTTTGTTAAATGCTTCTATTGCACTATTAGAATGGGGGTGATAAGTTGTGCTTCTTCAGTGGTCGATTTTGAATTGTTTGGTTAAAGTTGTAATGGTTTTGTTGATAAAATGTGATCCTTAGTCACTCATTAGAGCCAATGGACAACCAAACCTAGTAATTATATTTTTGTATATGAATTTAGCAGCTACTTCACTCAGGTTTCGACAGGTTCTTCCTCTGCCCATTTAGTATTGTACTCGATTGTTTTTATGATGTAGCATGCACTTGGCCTCCTAGCAAGGACTGGGAATGATCCTATAAAGTCGATAGCTCAAATTTCAAACTTTAAACTTGGATTTACCGTTATTAAGGTAATCTTAGTGCTAGGTAAGGGTCGAACTAACCGCTGACAACGATCACACTTACTGAAAAACTTTCAACAGTATTTGTATAATGTCATCCACCAGAGTCTTGACTGTTGGATCTTTTTAGCAGTCGTATCTGACTGGAAATGTCCTCCAGCTGGTCCATAGTGAGCTTCTTGCATTATGTTCTCTATTTCATGCTCTAAAACACAATGAGGGAGTACTTCATCCAGAGCCATCTTATATAGGTACCTGTTGATTAGAGTATAGGGTGTAGCCTTCATTGCTAAAATTTGTTTCTTTTTGGTGCTCATTCCCTCAAGTTCTTGTCCATTCTCTAAAAATTGTGTTATTTATTTCAGTTCCATAGGTACAACTTCTATTCGAAACAAATGTGTATCTAGGAGATTGTCTTCGACTCCTGTTGGTTCCTCCCCCATGTCAATTCGAGACAAGTGGGTGGGACCGACATTTAACCTTCTTGGTCGAACCACAACTTCAAACTCAATTTCCTGTAATACTAGCAACCAACGACAGATTCTTCCATGATGCAACGATTTATTTACTAGATATTTCAAAGCTTGGTGATCGATGTAAAATATGAAGGGGGTTAGCTAATAGATAATGTTGATACTTTTGGAGTGCAAAGACCATTCCTAATGCTAACCTTTCTGTTTTTGAATAGTTACGTTATTCCTTGTTTAATTTTCTACTGCTATACATGATTGGGTAGTTCATCCCATTGTCTCCTGGTTGTGTTAAGATTATGCCTATTGCTATGCCTGATGTGTTTATGTGTACATGAAATTTGATTGACCAATTTGGAAATCTGAGAATTGGTGTTTTGACTAATTTTCTCTTCAACGTGTCGAAAAATGCATCGTAGTCTTCAATCTATTTGTACACTTGATCTTATTTTAACAACTCTTACAAAGGGTATTTCACATATGATTAGTGACAAATGAATTTCCTATAGTATCTCATATGTCCTAATAACTCTCTAACTTTATTTGGATTCACTGGAGGTTTTAAGTCGAGAATCATTTTTATTTTTGCAAAATTGAGTTTTATGCCCTCTTTGCATACAATATGCCCCAATAGGATTCCTATAGGGGTTCAAAAGATGCATTTATTTATGTTTAGTGATAACTAGATATATTGGAATCACTCTAGCATTAGCCTTAACCATTTGCATTAATCTTTCAACATGGAGTAAGTCATCCAATCATCAAAGTATACCGCCATCGTTTTATATATGTATTCTTGAAATGTGTTGACTACTATTCTTCAGAATATGACAGGTGCATTTTTAAGAACAAATGGCATAACTTTGTAAGCAAATGATCTAAATTCACAGATAGATGTTTTATTCTTTTAATCTTCTTTGGCAATCAGGACTTGATTATATCCTGAAAATCCATCTATAAACGAATAACATTCATATCCATCAACTTCATTGAGGATTTCATCTATGAATATGGTTGGAAATGGATATGTTAAAGTGAATTTATTCAGCTCCCGAAAATCTATAGAGATTCACAATCTTGTTGGCTCATGCTTTTTCAGTTGTACCACCATTGGGCTTTCCCACTCTGATTGATCAATAGGGTAGATATTGGATTCTAGCATATTGTCGATATCTTTCTTTACTATTTCCTTATATTTTTGAGCCATTTTGTAGGGTCTTTTCCTTACCAGTATTGCATCAAGTTTGATATCAATCTTCATTTCACCCATCTCATGTACTAGCCCTTTAAGGTCTTTATAATCTCAGGAAAAGACATATTGGAATTATTTTAATAGATTGACTATTTCCTCTGTATGTTCTTCATTCCAGCAGTCACCTATTCTTGCCATTTTCGGTCGATCATCATTGGAGATGTCGAATTCTTTGGTTTTAACCTTCGTGTCCATCCATTCTAGTGCCTTGCTTTCATTGATTTGTTGACTTCCTTCCTTGAACTATGAAAATGATGCTGGGAAGTTTGCTGAAGTCATTTGATAGGTATCTTCTTTGTCAGTCATTTTGACTTTAAATACCGTCCTGATTGGTTTCACCGTTTCTGGATGACCATATTTCCACTGAAATATTTTTCCATTTGTATGATCATTTTCTAGTTGAAGTATTGTCGAATGTGGTATTTTATTAGACCGAATGTTATTACATGATGCTTTTGGTCGGCTGTAGCTCTGTGTCGAATTATGTTGAACAATAGATTGTTTGAATGTTTCTATTTGTTTTGTTGCTTCGACTAGTTTGTCATCTTCTGGTATGAATCTGAAGTCCTTAATGAAGTTTTCCTTAAGTTCATTCCATATGAACGTTTTGCCTCATGCTTCTTCTATATTATACTACTTATTTAGTAAATTATCTATTTTGGATGGAAATAGGTGTGACCATATTTGTTAATCTTTGTAGCCAAGTCTTCTCCATTCTTTTTCACATATAGTTATGTGTTTTTCAAGATCTTGTCCTTGTGTGAAGACTGGTATTTGTGTCTATTTAGTTCTCTTATTCCCTCCAAACCTTTCAATGAAGTATGTTAAAGTTGTTTTCCACATTTGTAGTCTCGATTGATGAGTATCCCACCATCGGGCATCTTGACTTGTAAACATTTCGACCAAGCTTTGGAGTTAGTCGTGCTCACCTAAGTTCTTGGAAACTTGTTCTATATGAAGGAAGAGTGACTCTCTTTCTTTATACCGAAGAGGCTATTTATTTTTTATTTGGATTGGTGCTAAAGAAGGGTATTCGCTAATTTTTCTTTCAAATGTTTTTGGAATGATGGACACAGAAAAACATTGTCATGTCATATTTTTTGAGATGTCCTAAATAGTCCAGCATCCTCTTGCTTGAGTTTCATATTTTTCCATCTTCCAATCGTATAATTCAGCATCTGAATTATAGCGACTGAATCTATGTTCGGTAAAATGAAGTTCTCTATAGGTATTTGGATTGACATAATCTTCATCATTCTAGATCTGATAAAGTTGTCAGACTTCGACTTCTTCATCTATGGGTTCGGTCCATGGTTCACCTTGTGAAGGATGAATCAGTACAATTACTTTCTTCCCATTTCCTTTAAGCTTTATCCTTTATTTATCTAAGGAAATCGATGTCTTCATCTTACGACCCCATGGTCGACCTACTAAGTCTGGTAAGGATTTGGATCCTTCCTTAGGGTCCATGATTTCAAAATTGACTTTTGTAGTAATTCATTTTATGGTAGTGTCAACATTTTTCCATACCCCAATAGGTTCGATCAGTCCTTGGTATGTTGATTTTAGATAAATGCTTGATTCGCTAATTTGAGGTCTGCCTAATTGTTCCCATGTATCTCTTGTCATAATATTCACTTGAGATCCAAAATCAAGAAGAACTTGTCGAATATGGTATCCATTTATTTCCAGGTAGACAAGTGGGTCAGCATCACTCTTGTCTTTTTTATTTAGACTGCATATATTCTTAGTTTGTTTGTTCATGCCAGGTTTGTTTTTAATATTGTATAACAGATCAATAAATTGCGCTACTAATTTATCATTATGTATTAAGCTAAGTAGTTCTTGCGATATATTCTGTTGACAATCATCAATTTATTCCTGTCTAGATATTTCTTGAAATATATTTGATGCATCATTGTATAATTGCTTTTTCTTTATAGGATTAGGATAGTGAGATTTGCTTTTTATCTTACTAATTCTTGGATTATCATTGCCAATTTTCGTTCCTTGTCTAGTGACTATTTGTAAATTCTTTGTACGAATTATATCACATTTCTGAACACACGACAAGACATTAACATTTTTCTTTTTATTTATTTTGTCGAGTATGGTGGGACAATCCTCTAGCGAATGATCGTCCACACCACAACTGGTACAAAATTTTGAAATTGGTCCAGTCTTTCTATTGACAGCCTGCATATCAGCGACCTTCGTCGTAACATGTGAAACACTAGATAGGTTGTCATGGTCTGTTGTCCCTACTTCCAATGAAATGGCCTCGACCTGTGAATCCTCCATGATTATTATTGTCATACTGACACTCATATATCCGGCCTTCATATTTCAGATTATTTTTTTTCATTTTGTTCCTTGCTCCTTGGGATATTATCATTTTTATTCTATGTAACAACATTTTTTTGATAGACTGCATGATAGTTATGTCGATTATTCATATTTAAGTGACAGTGAGCTATCGCATGTCTTTAAACTTCACAAATTGCACACCAGGAAGCCTTCCCATTCTTCATGTTGAATAGACAGTATTTTCCATGTGTATCCCATGTTCCTGGAAAATATCACAAAAGCATTTTGTTTTTAAAAAAACGCATATCTTGTCGGCTGATGTCTTGTTGACAATTGTCTTTAGTATGATCGGTCGTTGAGCAGTTCATGCACTAGATATCTTATCTTTTTAGGTTAAGTCCCCTTAGTGATTTTTGCATTATTTCTAACTGTTCTTCAATACAATTGTCCACAGGGTGTGCTGGGTAATATTCATCCATATCGATCTCCAATGCTTTTATAAGCGCTTCTTCATATGTATTGAATGCGTCCAGACTAATATGTCTTTGGATCTTCTATTAAAGTCCCACAAGAAACCATTGGATTAATAGTTGTTCATCTATGTTATAATCTAGTTGGCTCAATAGGTCCTTCAATCTCTTGTCATAATCCCAGATAGTTTCCGTCAGTTTTTGGACAATCATTTTTAACTTTTTTGTAGCCAGATGCTTCGTATCTGGTGTTTTGAAGAAAGATAAGAACCATTGCTTAATATCAGCTTTGGTTGCATTGAGTGTCTTCTTAGTATATGTCATATACCAAGTCAGTGCTTGCTTCTGCAAAGCACCATTGAACTGCACCATCTATTTGTCTTCATTTGTTACTGTGCTTGCGTCCCATGTTGATTCGAAGATGAACCAATGTTGTCTAGGATCCTCATCGCCCTCATAGAGGGGGATGTGTGCAACACCATGCCCCATATCTTCAGGTTCAATGTCTTCTTTAGGCAGTGGGGGTGGGATATTGTCTATAACTTTGTGTTTTTCACAACTATTTTCGACAAAATTTTCATTTTCGTTAGAAGTTTTATTTATCATTTAATCTTTGACAAGTTATCGGTCTTGTTCGACTCCTTCAGTGGATGTCCAAGTAAACTAATATAACTCATATTTTTCATTCTTGTGAATCCAAATGCTCTGTGTTTTCTAAAGTTGTGTTTGGCTGGGGGGGTGCTCCTTCAGGCCTTGGGTAGAGTTGGTGAATACTTCGGTTGGATGGGTATGAATGAAATGTAACCTAATTTCCATCCTATGTTCAATATATTACGAGATGGTTGACATCATTTCCTTCGTCATCAAGTAGAATCCATACACCAAACTCGCTAGCTCGTATTCTAAGGTCTTCTTCAACAATATCCTGCACTCGGGTACTATGGTTCAAATTTATCAGAGATAGAGGTCTTAGATATTGGGGTATCTCAAGTTGGAGAGATTCACAATGTTTTATCCACAAATATTCCTCCATTGGTGATGATTATTCATCAACTCCCTCTTCTTATCAGTCATGACCTACCTCTGGAAGATTTCCCTCCTATTCTATCACCCTGGTGACCATTCTTCTTTGGAGCACAACAACCTGCTCTCTAAGTTCCTCCCTTCTCTTCTGCCTCTTATCTCTTTCTATTTCCTGCAACTCCAGAGTGATTTTGTGAGTCACTGTCCCAATTATTTCTTTCTTGGTTCGACTTCTTATTGCTGGCGATGGCTTCCAAAATCAACTAGAATTCCACTACTCTACCCAAAACATGACCATATACCTCCCCATAGTCTGTCAGAAACTTTAGTAAGCCCACGTGGCTCTGTATGTTTTCTTAGGAAGTATTCCCACTCTCTTTCTTCAATAAACTTCTCCCACGCTTTCTGCTTTTTCACCCAGTTAGTATTTAATGGTGGTTCGATTAGTGACGGAAGAGGTTCAACAATGTGTCATGCACCCCTGTCGATCAGGAACTTAAACAACAGAGTCGGTATTGAGCAAAGAAACTGATTAGTGAAATAATTATAGAACCTCCCTTGGATACTCTCGATAGAGACTCTTTTTTCCATGGCCTGTTATTCACAAAACCGGTCTGTAATTTTTTCAAACTACTTCGATAGGTTTGTTCGTCCACATCTTATTAGTTTCTGGAGCAATTCCTGGTCATTAATTTCTACCGTATTTTTCATCTAGTAATTTCTTCAGAGACTGAGGTACAAACACTACAAACTTTTCATGTGTAAATCAGAGAAGAATATCTCCTTAGCTTGGGAAATAGTTAGTATGTTCCTCCGGGTGTAATTCTACAGATAATTCACAATTTTACACTCCCACCAATACTTAATCTATTGTTCTGATATCATTTGTTCATGGTCATTTCATCCATACATGTACTACCAAAAATGGAACCAATGTTGTAATCGCTCATATTACAAGGTTACCAATATTACACATAAAGAATCATATAATCATAACAGAGACAAGAATAGTGGATAAAATAACAACTTATATTACTCAATAACACATGTGGTTTCATACATCAAACCAAACCAAGTTCATAAATGGCTCAAAAACCTATTTATACATTTACAAAACAGTTATGGTAACTACCTGTCGGTTCACTCAATCGACACGACTGATGAGGCTGACCTAATCTATAATTAGTTAGCTAACTAGTCTAGTCAGCTAACCATTCTAGTCGTCTAACCGACTAGCTCCACCAATAGTGTGCGTGTGTCCCCTTATCTCAAAAAATCCCTTTGTCACTCCCTCTCTCTCCACCTTCTATTTACCTCCCTCTATCAAGATCTTCCTCCCTTCTCCCTTAATTACCAACCCTTTGTGCCATTATCCCTTTCTCTCTCTCTCTCAACTTGTATCCATCCCTCCCTATCTCTTTTCACCCTCACTCTCCATGTTTCTCTCTTTCACAACCTCCCTCTGTCTCCATCTCTCAACCCTCCACCCTCTGTCTTTGACACCATCTCTCTCTCTCTCTATATATATATGTGTGTGTGTGTGTGTGTGTGTGTGAACCTATCCCTTTCTCTCATTATGTCTATCCCCACCACCCCTCACACACACACATTCTATCGCTCCCTCAATATCTCTTTCCATCACTCTATCTCTATCCCTCCCTCTTGTTACCACCTAAGTTGTACTTAGTGGTTTTTTATCAAGTGAGCTTGGTGAACCGAACAAAGATTTTTTATTCGGACTTCAGAAGACATTCAGAAATGCTTGTTGTACTATATCACATGTTCATACCCCAAGAGGGGATTGTAATAAATGTCCTAGAATGATAGTGTCTATAAAAGAATCAGTCTCTTAGACTTTATTTGTTGANGGGGTGGTCGGCTTGGCATTTAGGACTATTGAGGTTATTAGAGTCTATGTGTCAATGTATAAACATGCTAGGCATCATGGTTGAGTCATATGAACATGTCTAAGTTCCCCTAGGTTTTTATTTTTTTTAATTTTTTAAAGTTTTTTAAATTTTAATTTTTCCACAAAAACTTAGGCTGTTTTTTAATAATCTAATTGGAAAAAATGGTTTTGTAATAAAAGTGGGACAAATAATCAGTTTCAGTCATGGGGGTGCTCATTTTCAAGCTAAGAGCACCATGTAAACCCATAGACCCACTTTTTTCAAGCTTTGAGTGATTTTCCATAACTCATGTCAGAAAGCCCCAAAAACATCAATTATTGATTATTTTAATTAATAAATTGATGAATAATGGAGCAAATCCAAAACCCTAGATTAGTGGATTCTCAACAGATTTGATTGAAATTAGTCTCATCGGCACTAGATTGACTGGATCTAGAAAATCCATGACTGAAGGAGGTGATCTGGATAGATCTAGAGTTGAACTTCAGCCTCCTTTATGGGGAATTGCACCCTCTCTCTCTCTCCACCACACATGTGGGCCCTTCTAGAAGCTCCGTGGTTGATGTGTCAGTCAGCAGGTTGATGTGTCAGCTCAATCAGCCCCCTGATTGACAAGTAGACTCAGTGGAAGCTTAGTTCAACTTCAAATTAGGCATTTATGGACTCTCCTTCAGCTGTAGTCATCTATCTCCTTGGGATTTGCACCCCCCCTAGGGTGGATCTCCTATCTTTTGTATAAATAAAGCTTAGATCACCTCTTCCAAGCTAATTAGAATTGGGATTGAGGTGTTGTTTCTATTGTACTATTGTTATTGTTCATTTGAAATAAAGAGAATCTTTGGCGAAAATACGGTTTCATTTCATTGTATGTGTGGATGAGCATTGCCATGTTTTACTAAGGTAACATGTATCTATGTTCATAATTTGCTGATTGTTTGTGGATTCATTGCTAAGATTAATAATAAGATTATTATAGTATTGATAGGAAAAGATATTTTCAATAAGTTTATTGGCCATCTCTTTCCTTTTATGCATGTTTAGAGATCTATATTCAACATGTTTTATAAGTTTATATGCATGTTATTCTGAATCTCTGTGTATGTATTAACCGGATCTCACAAGTATTTTGGCAAGTCTTTGGATTTAGTTGCAGGTTCCTAGCTTGGAGAGGATGCTGACCTAGTTTTCTTCTTCACTCTCTCCAAAACCATTCAAAGGAATAGTCCCTCGACATTCCACCTGAAAGCTCCACGATTGGTCTTCAAGGCTACTGGCACTCTTCCTCTCTCTTCCTCCTTATAAAAATCCAAATCTTAACTGGTTAATTTGTTTGGAAGATTTGTTATAATTTATATCTGTCATATTAAAGTAAAAATTACATAGATCTACTATTTCAAAACTCATAGTCTAGATCTCATTTCTGAAAAGTATCATTAAGCATTGTAGATCTAGCTTAGGGAAATCGCCCTTTTTGCATGGCAATTTAAAGAGAATCCGCAAGTTGCATGCTTTAGATTTCCTTTTTTGTTTTAAAAAGATTAAATCCAAAAATCATTGCATATTTCATTGGCTACACAAACATAAATCCAATATCCCAAGGAAATCTTGCTTTCCTTGGTTCCTTTTTCATCGGTTTAGCTAGTTTTAACTTAGTTTTTTTTTTAGTTAAGGTAGGCTGACCCAAAGGTACTCTTAAAGTGATTTTGGGAATATTTCATTCTAACATGCTTACTATTTTTTAGCAGGTGTAACAGAAAATAAGAGAAGTTTCTGTTCGAAAGTGGCCTCGGGATCGTTCAAATCCCCCCAGGGGTCTCCCCTTTGACTTAAATCTTAAAATTTTGGGAAAGTTGTAAGATATTGGTTTCATCCTTTATAAGGACCAAGAGGATTATGATATTTCATTTTTCTAATATTGTAACCAATAATAATAAAAATGAAATATTTTTTGAGTAGGCTCTTTCGAGCTCGCTCCCCATCCCCCCCACAGGGGATCCACGTCTGTTTCATGTTTTTTGGTTTTTTTCCTTTTTTTCTATTCTAGTTTAGTTTGAAATGTAGGATTGTATAATTTGATAATATTTTGCATTATTCCATATTTTCAATTCAAAAGTAATCATACTACTTACCCCACGACTTCCCAATTGATCCGCAAGGGGAAAGAGATGCGTGGTAGGACTAATTAGAAAACCAGTGTTGTGTATCTATGATTCCATTTTTCATTTATTGTTTTGATAATCCTAATAAAATAAACCCCTCCTTGATTCCCCGATTGAGGTTTACTTGGACCGAAAGAGGTTCCTGGAGGGTTTTCTTTTTTAATAAGAACACCTCTTTTAAAATTTACTAAAAATAATGAAGATTCCATTGTGTATGCTCTGTACTTGGCTGTGGTTCGTTCGATTAGTCAAGCTGTATCAAAAGCACTTGAGTAACTATATTAATTATTCCTCACCTCCCAAATTGACAAACCATTAGGAGAAAATCCAACGCCTCAAACAAACTGTAAGTGGTGACAAAATACCCAAAGGAGTGGGAACAACTAGAAAGTGACCTCGAGGCGTTGATCTATTTCACACCTTGATGGGTGCGTTATGAACAATAGTATCCAAGGCTCCGTTCGAGCCCACAAACACCTTGTGGGTAGCTGTGAAAGTTCCCTTTTGGACATACTCCAAGTACCCCTCAGGTATATTTGGAGTCCCCTTTTCTCCTAATTTAATTCATTCACATTCCACATTAATTTAAAATCTACCAAGAAACATTTGCAAAACATTCATTAAAGCGCATGCAAGCATATTATTTTCTCTATGGACTCCATTAAAGGCACTGGTGATTTATTTGATCTTTCTTTCAAATATCTCTCTCTCTCTCTCTCTCTCTATATATATATATATATATATTGAGTGTCATTACTGTGTTTATATGCTTTAAATATTGCATCTTGTTATCTTTTGTTTCCACTGGTTAATTTCAAAACTCCTAAACAACTTAATTAATATAGCACCATCACACTAAGTAATTAGCCTTAGTAATTTAATAGGGTCTACCCCCCTTGGCTTCATTAGGAGTTAGCCTGAACGGAGGAGTCAAAAACATGGTGACAGCCTTGACTTGAGACTTGCCCCCAAGGACACACCAAGTGGCTTGAATATTTCTGCCACGTAACCCAGGTGTGTGAAAGGCGGAAACACTTTTTGGTACCATTGCCGAGGATAAATATTTTTATTCCCGAGTACGACTTAGCTTATCTTTTTTCTAAACAACTAAAAAGATAAAAAAATTTGATTGATCCAGTCTTTAAAATAAATAAATTAAAACTCGATCCATCTGGCGACTCCATCGTCTAACATCCATTCAATAATTTATACCCAAAGAAACCACCGACAATTATTCAATCCTCTCCCTGATCCCGAAAGGTTTATTAGGGAAAGATTGAATAGGTAGACTTCTCGTAGAAACATTGACGATTTAGGATACCAATCCCTCTCAGATATCTGTCACACATTTGTAGAGAGTCATACCTACCAATCTCAAGAAATGACAGAATTATTCAAACCCCTTGACTTTGCTCAGATAGCAGGTACTCCCCATGACATTCCAAATGATGCTATCAAGAAGCTCCCCATATTCCAGGGAAATAATTCCATCACTGCCAAGTCTCACCTTCGAAAGTTTGAAAAGCACTTGATCAGTTATTGCAATGATGTTGCCCATAACCATGAAGATGTCAAAATGAGGCGCTTTGCTGTATCCTTAGAGGATGATGCTGCATAATGGTACTCCGACCTAGGTGATGATTCATATAAAACTTTTAGTGAATTTCTAGAGGGTTTTAAGAAGAAATGGGAAGAAAAGAAAGAACCAAGACATCTACTTGCTGCCCTTCATAACATAAAGAATATGGAGAATGAAACCATGGATGAATTTAACACTAAGTTCAGGCATGTGGTTGCGGACCTCCCTAAATAAATCAAGACAAAGGATGCCTCCATTCTCATATCTTACATCGAAGATTTCACTAGTGATTTGAGGTACCAGTTAAGAGACAAAGAGTCGGCCAATCTAAAAATTGCTCAGGAATTGGCTGAGAAAATAGAAAAGAATATGCAGTCTTCAGGAAAATCCAACATTCTAGGTTATGCTAGGGGAAACACTTCATACAACAAAGAGAAGGGTAAAGCCATTGAATTAGAAGAAAAGGGAGCCTCTAAAGATCCCATGGAAAAGGTAACATACATGATAAAAGACTTGGTTACTATTCAAAACCAACTTATGGAAAATCATTCCTCACAACTGAATCATATGCACAATAGAATAATCACAATGGAAAGAAATAATGGACCTAGGAACTTTCAGCCTAAACAGAATCAGATGTATCAAAAGAAAGCTCCTCAGCAAGAACCTAGGATTCCAAACCAGTTAGACTCAGCTAACATGGTAGAATAAGTCATTCCATGGTGGAGACCTTGTGATCAATTCCACCAAGAAAGCACTTGTTATATTGCAAAAAAAGTTATAGAACATGGAATTCCCAAGGTCAGTAATCAAGAAACAACATCAAGCGAGTCTGATCATGCGTACATGGTAGGACAAACCTACCCTTTATCAAACCAGCATTGGCAGCAGACCATGGATTACAGTTATGAGAAGGATCTCCTTTCCAACTTTTATGGTGCAATGCCTTCTCTGGAAACAATCAAGGAAATGAAGGAGGCTAGATTCAAGGGTGCAGTTTATTAAAGAAAGGAGAAGCCATCAACATCTAAACAGTACAAGCCAAAGGTAACCGCTCCTCCTCTCCCAGATCCCCCTGTTAATCCTAAATCAAATGTTGATATTGGAGAATGGATAAGTAGTGCTAAGATTCATGTTTATGCAACTGATGTCCTTAAAATTCCTGGTCAAAAATAAAATTTGTTGAAATCCATAGAGGATAGTCAAAGTAAAACTCATAATATTGTCAAAGAGGATCCTCTCCCTAATAATAATGCTATATTTGAAGCTAAACATATTCAACCTATAGATATGCCTATAGTCCTCAACAGTGTTGATCCGAAAAGAGAAGACCACCCGCCTTTTTATGTCTCCCTCTTAGTTGATAACCTTCTCCTTCATAAATGCATGTTAGATTCAAGTGCTTCATCAAATGTCATGACAAGAAAATTAATGGAACATCTAAATCTAAGGGTCACCCGACCCTACCACAATGTTTGTCCAATGGATGCAAGAGAAGTTGAAGTGGCATGGATAATATTAAATTTACAAGTTAAGTTGGCCAAGTATCCTGACATCGACATGTCGATGGATGTGGTAGTGATAGATGTTCCAGATAATTGGGGTATGTTGATATCCAGAAAATGGGCTGCAACTCTTGGTGGGTACATTCAAATGGATTGGGCATATACTACTATATCTACATCAGAAAACACTAGGGTGATACTCCACAGAGAGAAGCTAAGGAAACAACATGTAGAAAACCCTAAGAATCTCAGAAATGAATTTGTTCATTTCATTGATAACTTTGGAAACTATGATATTTTGTCAAATTTCATGGCCCCCATTTAGGAAAACATTAAAAATGAAAATATAGATGAAGTTTGGAAAATGTACTTTGACGGGGCTTATTCCAAAGTTGGAAAAGGTGCGGGCATCGTGATCATCTCTCCTTCAAATAAAGTTTACAACTTTGTCTTCAGGTTAGAGTTTGAAGCATCAAACAATGTAGCTGAGTATGAGACATTGCTCCTAGGGTTAGAAACCGCTAAAGACATTGGGATAAATATGTTGAACATAAAAGGTGATTCAGACTTAGTTGTCCTCCAGATTAAGAATCAGTATCAGTGCAAAAATGACAGACTAAGGAAGTATAGAAATGCCACATGGGACACTATGGAATGGTTTGATGCACTTAACATTCAAAAGATCCATAGGGAAATGAATGGGTTAGCAGATAAGTTGGAAGTAGCAGCACCCACCCTCTAGCCATTAGATGAAATGATTAGTGGGAATGGAAAGATGGAAATTAATTTGAGACCTTCAATTCTGGATAATGTAGATCATTCGAAGGTGTTTAATGATGACGAGAAACTCTTGAGATTCATCCACAATCTGCAAGAGTTTGAAGGTTGCAAGATCAGTTATCAGCAAGAGGGTAAAGAGTATCAGGAATGTGAGGATAATGAAAGGAATCACATCCTGAGTAGCCTTATAGCTTTCAAAAATCTTTTCGATCGACAGGATCATCACAAAAAACAAAAAGAAGAAATAAAAAATGGGAATTATATGGAAATAAACATAGGAACTGATAAGGACCCCAAGTTAATAAAAAATGGAAAAGGTACTTCAGAAAAGGAAAGGAAAAATTTGATCAATTTAATCAAAGAGTATAGAGATGTGTTGGCCTTTAGTTATGATGAACTTAAAGCCTATCAGGAAGATGTGTTTCAACACACTATTACCCTCACAGAAGAGGCTAAGGATGTCAATCCTTTCCGACAAAAACTTAGGCAAATAAATCCTAAGTTGGCCCCCATTGTGCAGAAGGAACTTCATAAGATGTTAGCAGGAGGGATCATAGCACCTACAAGAAATTCATCATGGTGCTCCAACTTAGTTGTTGTCAGAAAGAATAATGGGTCAATTAGAATATGTATAGATTTTAGAAATCTGAATACATCATGCCTTAAATATAATTACCCATTACCCAACATGGAAACATTGCTTCAAAGAGTAACAGGATCAGGAATGATGTCCATGTTGGATGGATTTTCTGGTTATAACCAGGTGTTGGTAAATAAGGAGGATCAACATAATACTACATTCACCACACCTTGGGGTACCTATAAATTTTTAAGAATGCCTTTTGGATTATTGAATGCTGGTGCCACCTTCCAAAGAGCCATGGAATTTTCCTTCAAAGAACTTAAAGGAAACATAACCAAAATATATCAAGATGACTTAACTATTTTTTCAAAAGAAAGATCTAACCACATAAGTCATCTAAGGCAGGTTTTCACAAGATGTCAGAAATATGGCATTTCCGTAAACCTTGCCAAGTCAATATTTGGGGTTGATGAAGGCAAGTTGTTGGGGCACATCATTTCTAAGGATGGTGTCAAGGTTGAGCCTGAGAGAGTTGAAGCCATTAAGAAAGTCCCCTATCCTCAAAATCTAAAATCTCTCCAGTCTTTCAATGGTCATATCAATTTCATAAGGATATTTATCCCAAATTTAGCAGAATTAATGAAAACTCTACAAAAATTATTAAAGAAAGATGCTAAGTTTGAGTGGAGGGATGAAGGGAAATATGTTTTCAAGTCTATCAAATATTCCATATCCATGTCCCCGGTCTTGATCAATCTAGATTATTCCAAGGAATTCTAGATATTTTCCTTTGCCTTAGAAGACACCATTGCCGGTGTTTTGCTTCAAAAGAATAAGGAGGGACAAGAGAAACCTATAGCCTTTATGAGTAGATCCTTGCAACATTCAGAGTTGAAGTATACCACCATGGAGAAACAGGCTTATTCTCTTTTCAAGTCCCTTAAACATTTCAGAACTTATGTAGGTTACTCCAAAATCATTGGGTATGTACCCCATGCAGCTATCAAGGATATCATGTCTCAACAAGATTGTCTAGGAATCCGGGGTAAGTGGGTTTCAAAGATTCAAGAATATGATTTAGAAACCTAATAAGTTAATTAAGGGACAAGGTCTTGCAAAGATGTTGACCCAAGGAAATGAAAAGGCCTTAGGAATAATCTGCCAGAACAGTGATTCAGAACAAAGAATATAAGATGAGCTTCAGAGATTAGAACAACACCCTTAGTATACCGGCATCATATTTTTCCTCCGCAACCTTACATGCCCTCATCACTTACTTGGCCATAAAATAAGAGCATTAATGTTAAAAGTAACTAAGTATTATTTAACAATAGATGGTTTGGGTTGGAGAAACCCCGATGGTTTAATACTTAGATGTGTTGATGAACCTGAGTCGAAAAAACTCATGGTTGAGTTCCATTCAGGATTTTGTGGAGGACATTTTTCAGCAAGAACAACCGCCAATAAAATCCTTAGAGAAGGATACTATTGGCTGAGCCTTTTTTTAGATGTGCATAAGTCTATCATAGTTTTCCCCCAGTGTCAGTTGTTCACCGAAAAGCAACAAATGAAAGCCTTTCCTTTAAATCCAATAGTATTCCAAGCCCCTTTCCAGCAGTAGGGGCTTGATTTCATCTGTAAGTTCAAGAATAACTCGAGCAATGGTTATTCTTGGATTCTTACCGCCACTGATTATTTCACCAAGTGGGTAGAGGCGATACCCACCAAGAAGGCAACCGATACTGTAGTCATGGATTTATTAGAAGATAAGATTATCAAAAGATTCAGTGTGCTAGCCAGAATCATCATAGATAATGGCCCGTTCTTTTTTTCCTCCGAGATGCCATCCTTTTGTTTCAATTACAGCATTTTCCTATCCCATTCATCCAACTATTATCCCCAAGGAAATTGTCTAGCTGAGTCAAGCAACAAAATCTTAATGACCATAATCAAGAAAACTATGGGTGACAATAAAAAGGCTTGGGATAGCAAGATCAAATTTTCATTATGGGCCGATAGAATCACAAAGAAAATTTCAACCAAGGGGAGCTCTTTTGAACTTGTCTATGGCCTAGATGTCACCTTACCTATCCATTTAAAGCTTTCAGTGTATCAGCTTCTCTAAACCTTCAGCTCAGATCAGGATGCCATTCAAAACAAAATAAACCAGTTGATCAAGTTAGATGAGAGTAGAAGAAATTCCCTTGAACAAAGTATTAGAAATTTAAACAAAGTCAAGAGAAACTTTGATATATCTACCCAGCTTGGATCCTTTCAAGTAGGTGACACAGTCTTGCATTGGGACAAATGACGGGAGAAACCTAGGAAACACAGAAAGTTCGACAGCTTATGGTTGGGGTTGTATATCATTGATGAAGTAGCAGGAACAAATGATTTCTATATAAATGACCTAGAAGGAGAAAGGTTAAGCCTACTAGTGAATGGATTTCTCCTCAAGATGTTCTTCGCCGAGACAGTTTGATTCCTTTATTGGCATCGGTCGTTTCAAATCCAATTTCTAAACCTTGCACTGCATGTATTTTAAAATTTTATGTATCATATTGTTGTATTATAGGTGTTTTGTACCATATTACTAACCTTGAAAATTTTCTTTTGTATATTAGTTTTGTAAAATATTTCCTTTTTGTACATCATAGACTAATTCTATAAATTAGTTTGCTTTTATAGTGGATTTTTTTATATATACATGTTACTGACAAACTTTAATTGCTATGCAGGACCCATAGATTCCGGAGTTCTCACATCCTATTCTTTAATAAGAAGATTAGTCAGAGAATGTGTCCCTAGATGGAGCCAGAATGTTACCACCTAAGTTGTACTTAGTGGTTTTTTATCAAGTGAGCTTGGTGAACCCGACAAAGATTTTTTGTTCAGACTTCAGAAGACCTTCAAAAATGCTTCTGGGAAGTGCTTGTTGCACTATATCGCATGTTCATAACCCATGAGGGAATTGTAATAAATTTCCTAACATGATACTGTCTGTAAAAGACTCAGTCTCTTAGACTTTATTTGTCAATCCGATCAGCCTAGGGTGTTTTTTCCCTTGGTTATTATTGGTTGTTGAATAAATGACTGATAATTTCTAAGTTTTTCACTCAATACCTCCAAAGTTGGGGTGGTCGGCTTGACATTTAGGCCTATTGAGGTTATTAGAGTCTATGTGTCAATCTATAAACATGCTAGGCATCATGGTTGAGTCATATGAACATGTCTAAGTCCCCCTAGGTTTTTTATTTTTTTAAAGTTTTTTAAATTTTAATTTTCCACAAAAACTTAGGTTATTTTTAATAGTCTAATTGGAAAAATTGGTTTTGTAATAAAAGTGGGCCAAATAACCAGTTTCAGTCATGGGGGTGCTCATTTTCAAGCTAAGAGCACCATGTAAACCCATAGACCAACTTTTTTCAAGTTTTGAGTGATTTTCCATCACTCAGGTCAGAAAGCCCCAAAAAATCAATTATTGATTATTTTAATTAATAAATTGATAAATAATGGAGCAAATCCAAAATCCTAGATTAATGGATTCTCAACCGATTTGATTGAAATCAGTTTCATCGGCACCAGATTTACTGGATCTCACAATTCCTTGACTGAAGGAGGTGATCTGGACAGATCCAGAGTTGAACTTCAACCTTCTTTATGGGGAATTGCACCCTCTCTCTCTCCTCCACATGTGTGGGCCCTTCTGGAAGGTCTGTGGTTGATGTGTTAGTCAGCAGGTTGATGTGTCAGCTCAATCATCCTCCTGATTAATAAGTAGACTCAGTGGAAGCTTATTTTAGCTTCATATCAGGCATTTATGGACTCTCCTTCAGCTGCAGTGGTCTATCGCCTTGGGATTTACGCCCCCTGGGCTAGATCTCTTATTTTTTGTATAAATAAAGCTCATATCACCTCTTCCAAGCTAGTTAGAACTGGTATTTAGGTGTTGTTGCTATTTTACTCTTGTTATTGTTCATTTGAAATAAATAGAAGCTTTGGAGGCAAGATGGTGTCATGTCATTGTATGTGTGGATGAGCATTACCATGTTTTACTGAGGTAACCTGTATCTATGTTCATAATTTGCTGATTTTTTGTGGATTCATTACTAAAATTGATAATAAGCTTATTATAATCTTGCTAGGAAAGGATATTTTCAATAAGTTTATTGGCCATCTCTTTCCTTTGATGCATGTTTAGATATCTAGATTCAACATGTTTTATAAGTTTATATGCATGTTATTCTGAATCTCTGTGTATGTATTAAGTGAATCTCACAAGTATTTTGGCAGGTATTTGGATTCAATTGCAGGTTCCTAGATTAGAGAGGATTCTGATCTAGTTTGCTTCTTCACTCTCTTCAAAACCATTCAAAGGCATAGTCCCTCGACATTCCACCTGAAAGCTCCATGGTTGATCTTTAAGGCTACCAGTACTCTTCCTCTCTCTTCCTCCTTATAAAAATCCAAATTTTAACTGGTTTCTTTGGTTGCAAGCTTTGTTATAATTTAGATCTATCATATTAAATTAAAAATTACATAGATATACTATTTCAAAGCTCATAGTCTAGATCTCATTTCTGAAAAGTATCATTAAGCATTCTAGATCTAGCTTAGGGAAATCGTCCATTTTGCATGGCAATTTAAAGAGAATCCGTAGGTTGCATGCTTTATATTTCCTTTTCTATTTTAAAAATATTAAATCCAGCAATCAATGCATATTTCATTGGCTGCACAAACAACAAGCCAATATCCCAAGGAAATCTTGCTTTCCTTGGTTCCTTTTTCATCGGTTTAGCTAGTTTTAACGTAGTTTTTTTTGAGTTAAGGTAGGCTAAACCAAAGGTAATATTAATGTGATTTTGGGCATATTCCATTCTAACATGCTTTCTAGTTTTTAGCAGGTGTAACATATCATTCAAATCCTCCGAGGGGTCTCCCCTTTGACTGGAATCTTAAAATTTTGGGAAAGTTGTAAGATCTTGGTTTCATCCCATATAAGGACCAAGAGGATTCTGATATTTCAGTTTTATGATATTGTAACCAATAATAATGAAAGGAAATATTTTTTGAGTAGGCTCTTTCGAGCCCGCTCCACATCCCCCTAGGGGGGATCCGTGTCCATTTCATGTTTTTTGCTTTTTTCCCTTTTTTCTGTTCTAGTTTAGTATTGACATGCAGGATTGTATACTTTGATAATATTTTGTATTATTCCATATTTTCAATTCAAAATTAATCATACTACTTACCCCACGACTTCCCGATTGACCCGCAAGGGGAAAGAGATGTGTGGTAGGACTAATTAGAAAACCAGTGTTGTGTATCTCTGATTTCATTTTTCATTTATTGTTTTGATAATCATAATAAAATCAACCCCTCCTTGATTCCCCGATTGAGGTCCACTTGGACCGAAAGAGGTTCCTGGAGGGTTTTCTTTTTTAATAAGAACACCTCTTTTAAAATTTACTAAACATAACGAAGACTCCAGTGTGTATGCTCTATAATTGGCTGTGGTTCGTTCGATCAATCAAGCTGCATCAAAATCACTTGACTGAATAGATTAATTAGTCCTCACTTCCCAAATTGACAAACCATCAGGAAAAAATCCAACGCCTCGAACAAACTGTAAGCGGTGGAAAAATACCTAAAGGAGTGGGAACAACTAGAAAGTGACCTCGAGGCACCAATATTTGTCACACCCTAATGGGTGTGTTATGAACAATAGCCCCAAAGAATCCATTCATCCCACATATTCCTTGCAGGTAGCCGTGAAGGTTTAGTTTTGGACATACTCCAAGTACTCTCGGGTATATCTGGAGTCCCCCCTTAGCCTAATTTAATCAATTCATACTTCAATTTTAACTTAAAACATACCAAGATGCAATCGCAAAACATTCACTCCAAACACATGCAAGCACACCGATCTCTTTGATTTGACTCCATTATTAAGGCACTGGTCATTTTTTCTTCATATATATATTGTTTATCAGGGTTGTGCTTTCGTGTGTTATCTTCGTATCTTGTCATCTTTATTTGTTTATAGTTAAAATATTCAAACTCCTAAATAACTGATTCAGTTTAACATCACCCCACTAAGAAATCATCCTTAGTAACTTAATAGGGTCTACCCCCCTTGGCTTCGTTAGGAGTTAGCCTGAATGGAGGAGTCAAGAACAAGATGACAGCCTTTACTCAAGACTTTCCCCTAAGGACACACCGAGTGGCTTGAATATTTCTTCCACGTAACCCAGGTGTGTGAAAGACGACAACACCTCTCTATCTTATTCTCTCTCACACTCTCTCCAAAAAATTCTCTCTCTCTCTCTCTCTTCTTCTATGTTTTCAACTTATATCTTCTCCTCAACCCCCTACCTCATTATGACCCCTATTCTCTATTTTATCACATCTCATTCCCATCTCTTCAATTCCCCCCTCCTTCGCCTCTCTCCTCCAACACATCCTATTCCTCCTCTAATACTCAATATCCAACTTTCCATTCACCAATCCTCTCTCTCATCAAACCATAATAACCCACTTCCTCCCCTCAACCTTATCCCCCTTTGTCACTCAAGTCTCATGTATTTCTTCTAACCCTATACGTCTTCAACACCTCTTCTCCTCCTAATAATTATCTTAATCCCCACTCCCCTTCACCCTTGTAACCCATAATTTTTCCATTCCATTCATATTTATCCACTTGAATTTACAACATCCTCCTAGGACCTTGACCCTTCCCCACCCCTTCTCGATTATTAACCATCCCCATGTGAACTTCCAACATCTTCTAGCCCTTAACCCTTCCCCACCCCCTCTCAACTATTAACCATCCCCACTTGAACTTCCAACATCCTCCTAGGTCCTCGATCCTTCCACACTCCCTCTAAAATATTATACACACATTTGATATATTACGTATAGTGCTATATTTTTAGCTCTACAAAACGTGTGCACGTTACAGAACTACATAATGTGCATGTGTTTTTTAGTTCTATAATGCACACGCATTTTGTAGTTCTATAACACGTGTGTGTTTTGTATTTCTATAACGTGCACACGTTGTCTAATTCTACAAGGGCGGGAGATGTAATTTGAATTTAAACAAGCCAATTCACTTGCTTGCATGTCACCAATAATCCTATGTGTATGGTTTGGAGTTTGCTTCAGTAATACCAAACTTGTGCTATGGTATATGATAAAACATAGCTAATTGGGCATTTCTTCAATTTTCTAAAGAAGTCATTGTTTACGCACTCGTTACAGTATGCTACACATAATCATTTTTTAAGAAATCTTAAACATAAATAGCATTTTTTTTTGTAGATTCTAAATATGTAATTTTTATTAAAAAATATTATATTTTCCTTTTTTTTTTTCAATTTCTGTTGTGTCATAACTCCTTAACTCAAAAAACATGTTGTTAGTAATTTTTCTGTAAATTTTTCAATTCTTAATCGTTTTAAAAATAAGTTATATGGTGCATTAGAAGACATCGACCTCTACATTCTATAAAAAACCCATTTCATGATTATTTCATCAAGACCTTCAAAGGTTGCACCCACAAAATATGTACCATTTTCAAGGAATGATCACTTAGATAATTATAAAAAACAAAAAATTTATAATTTTAGTTTTGAAAAATAGCGTTGCACTAGTGATTTATGTTCTCTACATGCCTGCAAAGTTTTGTATCTTGAAACAGTCATTTAGTCCCTCAAATGTTGCACCCACAAAAACATATACCTTATCATTTGCCTAAAAACTAAAAGGTGGCTGTTAGAAAAAATGAAACTTGACATAGTTATAAAAATTTTCAATACATAAACCTTATATATTTGGAAACGTGATTCAATTTTCTACATTTAATCTTATTTACTCAAAACAAGATATTTTGTCTATGTATCTCAAAAAATACAATTAAGTTGAGGGGTGCCTGATTTTTCAGTTTTCTATTTCATCTAATGTGCCAAAAGTGACCCTCATTAGCTTGCACTAACCCATCAAATTAATTATTTGTTAAATTTGTGAACCATTGATCTACAGGAAAATGAGAGCAATTGAGAACTATTATTATGTAGTGGAATATCAAGAACAATATACATTGAACAAGAAAAATTTGAGACAAATATGATATGAATTGATCAGTTAATTACAACATTATTCTCTATTCTTCAATGAATAATACAATGATTATAGAATAAATAGAATTTGAATGTCGTGGATAGGATTTGAATCTACTAGCTCAAGATGACTAAATAGCTAACTAAAGATGATTGAATAACTAACTAGGCGTGTCTAAATCATTGTCGGAGTGCACTAGTCTAACTCCATATGTCTAAATCAGTTCTACAATCAGTTAACTAATGAGGCAGGTGGAAAAGGTGCCACTCTCCATGCATGCATGCAAAACTAACACTAGACTAACTGAGAGTGATCTAACTGATTGCAAATGGAAGTTGAATCAACATAACTACCTACCTACCAAAACCAACTGATGGAGGATGCTTGTGGCACTCATAGTGTCACCTAGAATGTAGGGATTGGCATTGGTAGCACCAATGGCACCAATGGAAATGGTGGCACCAATGGCACCGGTGGAACCAATGGCACCAATATTTATGGTGTAACCAAAATATAGTAAACGAATCCTAAGTTAGACAAGATGATCAATTATACTATATTTGGTGAAGGGAGAATTAAATAATCCTAACACTCTCCCTTAATCCTAACTTGGATGACTTGGGTCATTGCAACTATGCCAAAAGTCACCCATACAATCTAAAATAAATAAAATATGCTTAATAAAATAAGAGAAATGGGGAAAACTTCATGGGAAAAGAAACCCTCAAAATAAGCAGTGAATTAGGAAAACAAGCTATACTTAAGAGGACATTTTCCTCTTTGGGTAAAAACTTGTAAAATTTTACTGCAATATGAAGCTCTATGAAGAAGCCATGCAGAATCATGGTTCTTTTGTGCATTAGCATCTTGGGACTATGCATGTGAACCTTTCCATCATCTTCCAATATGTTGAATGTTTCTTTTGTCTCTTCTTTATGGAGGAGGAATGGAATGATCCATTTTGTTCTTCAGTGGGCCAAATTGTGGATCATTCGCTATCATCAAGTAGCATATTCCTTGAAGTTTGCTGCGCCACTCTGTAGGTAGAGCAGATGTGTGAGAGAGTGCAACATATTCATTCTGATAGTGGGACCTCATTTTTCTTCTATCATCTGGATCCCCGGCATCATTCCTAGCTGCTTCAATGATATTTTCAAACCATTTAGGCTTTTGATTCAGAATAGGAGTTGGATCTAGATCTGGATCATCTTGAGGTGCAATCTCGATATCAAGATCATGATGAGATTATTCCTCATCTTCTGAAATTGAATTTTTAGACAACATATCATTATCTACAAATGGATTTAAAGAGAGTTATTACCTTCCCTTTCGAATGGCTATTGAGATTGTGTTGGAGCTAAGTATGGAAAAATTGTGAGAATTAGTATACCTTGGAGGCATGGTTTGCAACACCCTTCGCTATAATCTTCCTAGTTGAGATATCTGAGATCTCCACCAAGTCAGTACCACATACAACTTGCTTTGGTGACAAATTATGTGTCATCTAATCAACAAATAACAAATTTTCCGCAAAAGAGGGCACATATAGTACATTCTTGAACTTTCCATGCTGGATTTTAATAGAACATCTACATGCTACGGGGATCCGTGATTTATCCCCCATATGAATGCTACTTCCTCTTGCGATATTTAGAGTGCTAAAGGATTGTCTGGAGGAAACCATGTGGTTGGATGCTCCAAAATATATCAAATAATCCTTTGACTAAGTGAATACTTTTATCAAAGCATGGAATCTCTCATATTCTTTAGTCTTCTCTCTAGCTTTAAATATCTTTGCACCTTGCAGAAGGGAAATATTTTTTTGTTCAAGAAGTGTTGTCAATTGGTCGATGGTCTTCTTAGTGCACTAGCTCTCTGGATGAAAGCCTCTCATACACTACGGACACTTAGTCTTCTCAAATTTCTTCTTTTTCTTGGAACCTACGGCTCCATCAGAGTATCTTTGCTTCTCTTTTGGATTTGAAACAGTTTTTTTCTCTTTCCCTTTGTTCTTCCCTCCTTCTTGCACATTTTTTGAGTTTGTCACTAATAATACTAGGTTCTTGGAGGTTCGAAGCACTCCCATTTGAACCAATTTATATTTCTCTTGTATTAAGGGCTCAACAAAAGCATCTAGAGAAGGAATGGAATGTAGAGACAAATATTGAGTACTCTAAGCCAAGCTTGCTCACTATTGACAACACAAGCTTCTCATCTTTCCTCTCTAATCCACATTGTTTGCATTGCAATACTCGTGACTTGTATTTTGTGAAGAATTGTTGAATAGATTCGAAACTGCTGGGATGTACAACAATGAGCTCATTCTCCAAAATATTCCCTTAAAACTCATCTTTTTTTCCAAACAAAGATTCAAGCTTATCCAAAGGTTCCTTTGGAGTCCTTAGTCCCTCAAGGTGGAACAAAAGATCCCGAGGGATATGAGTGCACATGAAGTCAAAGGCCTTATCAAGTCGATTCAAATTTTTTTTGTTCTCAACATACTGTTGGGGCTCAGTTTCTCATCCCATTTTCATCCTAAACAAATGAATATTGCAAAAGGATACATGTATATCTGTTGTTAAGAACCCGTGTCAACCCTCCTCTTTATTTTGTTAGTGTATTTTATCGGATGCATATGCTTTGTAATTTGTCCCATCAGTATGTTGTATTATCCCACATTCATGGGGAGTAAGTAATAGTTGTTAAGTTGTCTAGTTATTATGTTGCATTATCCCACATTCATGGGGGATAATAGTTGTTTAGATTAGACTTAGTATATAAGTATGTGTTGAGTCTAATGAAATCATCAAAGAGTTATTTTGTATTGAGCTTGCCCCCCCGAAGTGGCCCGCGATCAATAAAATCTCTTTTGTGCTCCAATATTTCTGTTATATCATGCATTTTGATTGTTCATTGCAGAAGGTTCTCCACATCTGCTATCAAAGCACTTTCCTTGGCACAAGTGGGAATTTTTTTTTTCTTTTTAAAAAAAAAAGAGGGAAAAATTGGGTGGAAAATTTCAAATCAATTTTGAAACTTTCTGCACAGAATCAGAAGAAATAGATTGCATATATTAATTCCTCTTTAAAAAATACGCAATTTAAAAAAAAAACATCTTATTTGGAGTTCTAAAAGTGGAGATATCACGGATTTAAAATCAACAAATTTTCAGAATTTCGGTGATGGCCACGGAAATTGCAGAGCGGAAATCTTTTGACAGGGTACCCAGATTTCTATTCCGATTTTGTGGGTAGAAGTAGAGTGGTTGTTCCAGTTTCAAAAACAGGCTATAATAGCGATTTTGAGAAATATAGATAGGGTTATGCTCATTTTAAAAGTTTTCATCTCAAAACCCTAGCTCTAATTCCGGGTGTTTGAGCATTGGGTGGAATTTTTGCCACATTTTTTCTGGCACTGTGATTATTATAGTATTTCTTATCCTTGCAGTGGTATTTTTCATTCAGATCAGGGAATAAACCCTATCTGCATAACTGTGGGAAGTACTTGGGCATAGCCCTAAAACTCATTGTGAGGAGTACCATAGGAACCTCGAAGTAGCTGGCCATTGAGAGGACCTACCAAGCGAAAAGGGAAATGACTGCCACCAGATTGACTAGATTCCCATTCGCGAGGAAAACCAAAGAGCCATCGTTTTTGGCCAAGTGGTTAGCAATTTTACCTGCGCCGTGAAGTGAGGGGTACTACCCCAATACTCAAGCCTGAGACAACCTTGGTGGCTGAGTGACTACCTTTGAACCATTAGGAAGTTGAATATACTTGTGGTCCATATCTATTTATAGTTGATAACATGCATAATTCTAGAATTGTCATAAATCATTTACTCCAATTCAAGTTGTTAAAGCACAACTTTCTAGCACCGCCACAGATCATTTCTTAAAAAACAATTAAAAAATATATTTTTCAGCCATATATTCCTTGATTTAGCTCCATTTCATTAATTAAGACCCTATCCCAAGTACACTTCTCGAAGCCCAAAATTCCATCTTCTTTCACCCCACTTCTGAAATTCACATTTTTTGTTTCCTTGTCCCTCAGAAAGTGTCCACAACCTAGTTACCCATTTGCTTTTTTCCCAACTCAAAATTTTCCTTTTCTAAAACCCTCTCTGTTTTTGTTTTTCCACCCATTTTTGATAAAAAAAAAATCTTGCTTATGGTTGTCATTCACGTAGGAGCAAATAGACAAATGGAAGAAGAACTTGTCACCCTCAAGACCAAACTTGAAGATCTGGATCAAAGATTTCTTGACCTCCATATTCAGTATTCATCCATGAGCAACTGGAAACATCCTGAGTCTTTTGCAGGCACTGTGTTCTCTCCTTCAAGCAACTTTTGTGGGCCAAAGATTGAATTCCCTCGCTTCAATGGTGATGATCCAAGTGGATGGATACACAAGGTAGAACAATACTTTAATATGCATAACAGATTTGATGTCACCAAAGTCCCACTTGCATCATTTCATTTGGAACGTGAAGCCCTTCAATGGTTTTGTTGGTACATCAAGGATCATGAAGAGCCCCAATGGACAGATTTTTGCCAACTCCTTTTGCACCGATTTGGCCCTAGTGGTTTTGATGAATTCACAGGCGCACTCACCAAACTTCGCTAGACTGGCACTGTGAGAGAGTATCAGACAGAATTTGAGAACCTAGTCAAGCACATAGAAGGATTTTTTGATGCATTCTACAGGAGTTGTTTTATTAGTGGTATTAAGGATACAATCCGATATGAAGTTACAATGTTCTATCCCAACACAATGATGGAAATCCTAGGGTTGGCTAAGTTGGCGGAGGACAAGATTAGGGCTCAACAACGCCCCAAATCCACTTTCGTTCCATTCAGAAATATGGTTCCCCAAAGACATCCAATCCCTCTGACTCCTAGAACCACTCCTATTAATCATTTGTCTGAAGCTGAGATGCGGGCACATAGGGAAAAAGGACTTTGTTATAATTGTGATGATAAATTCACCCAGGGACATCAATGTACTGAACAAAAGCCCTATTTCTTGCATGTGGCTTCTCCGCCTACACTTGAAATTTGTGATGCTACTCAGGATTCAGTAAATGATCAAGTCAGCATTTTGCAGCCGCCTATTGACCCTCAGATTGCTAAACAAGTTGATTGTTTTGTCCATCCTTTCTCCAGCTTTAAAGTCACAGTTTCCAATGGGAGCTCCTTACCTTGCAAAGGAAAGTGTTGTAGTGTGTGCATCTCTATTGGAGATTATAAATTGCACTCTAAAATGTTTTCCATACCCCTAGGAGGTTGTTCTGTGATTTCAGGCACTCAATGGTTATGCACACTTGGACCCATCTTATGGGATTTTGCTGAACTATGGATGCATTTTTTAGTCAATGGGAAAAAACACACAATTAATGGCTTACAACCAGTTTCTCTCAGCATCATCAGTTCACATTTCATGGAAACGATCCTTAAGAAGAATTCACATGGTGTCATCACTCAGCTCCATTTCATTCAGATGCAACCTTCGACAGTCTCAAATACTCCCTTGGATATTTCATTTCGATGCACCCTTCAGATGTCTGATTTTTCCAAGCCTTTCACTCTTGAGAGTGATGCTTGTGACAATGGACTTGGTGTTGTCCTCTTTCAAGATGAACATCCCATGGCATTCATTGGTAAATCCCTTCTTGGAAAGAATTTATCCACCTCCACATCTGAGAAGGAAATGATGACTATTTTTCATGCAGTACAAAAATGGTGGCCATACCTCTTAGGGAATCCTTGCTGCATCAAGACTAATCACCAGATTCTGAAATATTTCTTAGAACAATGGGTCTCATCCCCAACACAACAGAAGTGGGTTAGCAAACTCAGGGGTTATGACTATGAGATCAATTACAAGAAGGCTAAGGACAATCTTGTGGTGGATACTCTTTCCTGCACATTTGATTCCCCCATCTCTCTTTCAGCTATTGCAATGCCTATTCCAACTTGGTTACACTCTGTTCAACAAGGCTATGTCAATGAATCCTCATTATCTGAAATCATCCAACCGTTGGCTAGTAACCCTTCTGTGGTACCACATTTCTCTTGGGATGGCTCTTCTCTGAGATACAAGGGTCGTTTGGTGCTTCCCCAGAGCGCAGATATTAAACATGCAGTCTTTTATGAACTCCATGCTTCTCCTTCGGCAGGGAACTCTAGGTTCATGAAAACACATGAGAGGGCATGATGCCACTTCTTTTGGAAGGGAATGCAGTGAAAAATTCAACAGATGGTTTTTAATGTGCTCCTTGTTAGTGCCACCAAGGTGAAACTACACTCCTTTCCGGATTGCTCAAACCTTTGCCCATCCCTACAAGGATTTGGACATTTATTTCGATGGATTTCATTCAAGGGCTCCCTAAATATAGAGGGAAGACCATAATCTTGGTTGTGGTTGATCAGCTCTCCAGATATCATCATTTTTTTTCTCTCAGCCCTCCATATGCCACCTCCTCAATCACACAAATTTTCATGGACAAGATATTTCTTCTTCATGGAATCCCTTCTTCCATTGTCTTAGACCGCAACATAACTTTCACAAGTCATTTTCTCCTTACTGACACCAAACTGAATATGAGTTCAGTTTATCACCACCAATAGATGGTCCGACTGAATTCATCAACAACCATTGGGAAACTTATCTTCATTGTTTCACCTTTGAAGAACAATATTTGTGGGCAAAGTGGCTCCCTCTCGCTGAATGGTGGTACAATACTTCCTACCATACTACATCTCAAATGACTCCATATGAAGCAGTTTATGGTCACACACCTCCAGTAATACTTCCATGTACACCCCCAGCAGTTCACCAGTTTAGGCAGTTGACATGGTTCTTCGAAACCAAAATCAGATTTTTCACATTCTGCAAGCCAATCTTCACATGGCCAGAACCCGCATGAAACACCAAGTCGATCAGCACCGTTCTGAGTGCACTTTTCAAGTCGGTGACATGGTTTTTCTTCGTCTGCAGCCTTATAAGCAATCCTCCTTGAAATCAAAGGGAATCAAATGCTCTCTCCAAAGATCTCTAGTCCATATAAAGTTCTTCAAAATATTGGGTCTGTTGCTTATAAATTGGCACTTCCTCCTTCTTCTCGCATTCATCAAGTGATTGGTACCAACATCAGAGAACAAATTGTTTTACTAGAATGGGATAATGAAGGATCCATCAATTCAAATATAGGGGCCATACTCAATAAGCGCACTTGTCATCTTCACTCGCAGTCCATCACAGAGGTCTTAATTCAGTGGCACAACATGCAACCAGAGGATGCTACACGGGAGCCGCTCCTTTAGATTCAACAACAGTTTCCACATCTAAAGCTTTGAGGACAAAGCTTTTTTTTTAAGGAGGGGATGTTAAGAACCCATGTCAACCCTCCTCTTTACTTTGTTAGTATATTTTATTGGACGCATATGCTTTGTAAGTCGTCCCATCAGTATGTTGTATTATCCCACATTCATGGGGAGTAAGTAATAGTTGTTAAGTTGTCTAGTTATTATGTTGCATTATCCCACATTCATGGGGGATACTAGTTGTTTAGATTAGACTTAGTATATAAGTATGTGTTGAGTCTAATGAAAGCATCGAAGAGTTATTTTGTATTGAGCTTGCTCAAAGGAGGTTTCCCCCTCGAAGTGGCCCACGAACAATAAAATCTCTTTTGTGCTCCAATATTTCTGTTATATCATGCATTTTGATTGTTCATTGCAGGAGGTTCTCCACATCTTCCCTCCAATTGGTGTAGTTGAAGGGTGTAAGTATTTGAGGTACAAGAGCTGAAGAATCAATCTTTATGTATGTTGAACAATAAATTCCTCAAGAAGCTATGGAGGTAATTGGAAAATAACACAAAAAAAACCAATTCAATTCGCAATCATGACAATTTCAAGCCTTTGCACCTTTACATACATGTACACTTTATCAGAGTCCTTCATACCTAGATATACTTCTCTGGACAAAATCCAGAGGGGGAAAGGCTATCATTCCAGGATTTATGTGGAAGCTCAGCTGCTTCTAGTGTCTAATGGATATTGAAAAGGACTTCTTGCTAGCTAGAACAAGGCTCTGATACCATGTTAAATTTGTGAACCATTGATCTACAGGAAAATGAGAGCAATTTGGAAGTAGAATTATGCAGTGGAATATCGAGAACAATGTACACTGAACACGATAAATTTGAGACAAATCTGATAACAATTGATCAGTTAATTACAACATTAATCTCTATTATTCAATGAATAATACAATGATTATACAATAAATATAATTTGAATGCCATGGATAGGATTCAAATCTACCAACTCAGGCTGACTGAATAGCTAAGTAAAGTTTTCTGAATAACTAACTAGGTGTGTCTAAATCACTATCGCAGCTCACTAGTCTAACTCCAGATGTCTTAGTTAGTTCTATAATTAGTTAACTAATGAGGTAGGTGGAAAAGGTGCCATTCCCCATGTAGGCATGCAAAACTAGAAATAGAATAACTAAGAGTGATCTAATTGATTGTAACTGGAGTTTGACTCATCATAACTTCCTACCTACCACAACCAACTGATGGAGGCTGCTGGTGGCACTCATAGTGGCTCCTAGAATGTAGGGATTGGAACTGGTGGCACCAATAGAAACAATGGCACTAGTGACACCAATGTCACTGGTAGCACTAGTTTCACTGGTGGCACCAATGGAAGCAATGGCACTAGTGGCACCAATGTCACTGGTAGCACTAGTTGCATTGGTGGCACCAAAATCTAGTAAAAGACTCTTAAGTTAGGCAAGATGATTAATTATACTATATTTGGTCAAGGAAGGATTACATAATCCTAACATGCTTCAATATGTAAACAATTTCACCTCTATAACTGGAATCCCACCCCATGTGTACCTACTATAACTAGAGGTCCACATGAGAATTAATCACGTCTATATATGTAGGTCCACCTCATACGTACCTGCTATAACTAAAGGTCCATATGATAATCATGACTTAATAAACATAGAAGTCCTAAGCCTTGTACTAAAAGACTTTACAACATTGTTGCTTTGATTAAATCAAAGCATTCACCTCAACAAATGAGAAATAACCTTTGTAACTAAAGGCTTAGCCATCCTTAGGTCCATCCTAAGGATCTACTCCAGTTTACCTACTCCAACTCGGCCTCTCTACCTCAACACATGAGGCCCAATCTTGGCAGCACAAGATTGACTTAAAGACTGACACGTGATGTTGTACATTTAACACTATTTTTTCACCTTTTGAGGCCTCTTATTCATTGGTTTGGATCTTCTAGGAGTGTTGTTACTAATTTTTAATTGTCATAGTGATATAGATGTACCAAGAGTCCAATCCATCTCTTGCACCGATGTTATTTTATGCACTTAGTCTAATGTAATAGTATTGAGAGTTAAGAAAAGAGATAGATGATTCCATACAACTTCATGAAATGTGTTTTCAATAATGAATTTGTGGATTAATGGATGATCCATAACTTATTTAAGAGAAAAAATACTTGACAACTCTAATATCCCTCCACATTATGAAATAAATCTCTTACTATAAATTTTGTGTATGATCTAGTGACCAACACACCATCACACTAAGTTTGTGAAAGCATATGATATATAATTTGTCAAAAAAATTCATTCGATGATTATTAATATAGTGAGGCCCTTAGTCCCTAGGTAAGGGAACTTGGTAAATGTTTTCTTTTTAGTTTTGCATGGAATTCATTAAAATTTCCTAGTATAGTTCCATAGGCATGCCTTTATAACCAAGCAAACATTTATTTCTTAAAAGGTTGTGTTGGGGCCTGGAAATTCACAGGCGGCAACAGTAAGGGATTCTCCCCAATCAACGTTCCCAACTAGCCCGTTGACTATTTGGTATAGGGAATCCATCCGGTTTTACGGTCCGGCTACCGTAGATCAATGTAACAACAAGGGTTTACCGGTTACGGCCCGGCCCACCGAATTTTTGTATTTTTGACTTAAAGGAATGAAATGCAAGTGCCTAACTAAATGCAGGGCGATCAAGATGCAGGGAACGGTCACAATGTGATGCGCAGGTTCTTACCTTTCGTCTTATGCTCGCAAAAAGCCAAATCAGATACAAAAGCAATAACTAACTATCTAATCTATCACTAGGGAGCAGGGTTATCATTTTGGGTGAGAAATACATCTTGCACATGCATTATGAAGAATCACAGGTAGCTGATATTTCTTTCAAGACACATGAACACTTCAAGATATTCAAATAACCAGATAGCCAATCATTTTATAACAACATTTATTACTCACAGTGAAATCAATATCCCAGAAACTACTGAAGAACATTTAACAAGAACATAGGTTCATAACATTAAATACTCTTACAGTAAATGAAACACAGCTAAAAACGAAATAGTTCCTCTTCAACATTATTCATTGCATTGCATTGATACATTCCACTTTTCACTCTCTCCAACAGGCAAAAATTGCAGTTTCCTTTGCAAAACGAAGTAGTTCCTCTTACAAGCAAACATTTACAAAATTTTCCAGGGGAAAAAGCCCTGTTCCAATCCTACTTTCAGATATTTATACTACAATTTGAGACCCTTGGGCTGCCTCCTCCCTCCCCCTCTCAGCTTCCCAACACTTCAAATCCTTCTGCCAGCTATTGAGTAACTGACAACTCTTCAAGTTCTAGCTCTTTGTTTCCATTCACGCTGTCTTTTCCTTCTGGACGTTTTGTCAATAATTTTTTGTGAGCGTTTATTTTTTGGTCAATAATGGATAGGTTTTCCTATTCTGTGCCTCTGTCGTTTGCTTATTTTTTCCTTTTCTCCATTTTGTCTTCCTTGTGATTGTGCCGGTTTCAGTTCGAGCAAGATTAGTCTTCACCAGGGTCGCCATAGCAGTATATTGAATTCCTCCTGCATACAATTATGGTGCATTATCTATTGCGAAATGGGGTTTTAAACATTAAAATTTTCTTCCATGAATGATAAATCCACAAGTAACTAGCCAGGTGCATCCGGACATAGTCTCGATTAAGCTTTAGGCGGGAAAGTCATAAATCGGTAGTCGGCAAGCTTTGGAATCGGACAAGGAAAATACTTCCGGAGCCGCAACGATGAAGGATTATAGGGACCGGGTGAGCAAAACACGACGAAAAGGTTTAATCGGATGTTGGCGGGAAACTTCATTAATCGGGCGTCGAAAGGATAATACATCGTGAGCTGAAAGAATCTCCCAGCCGAAACAACGGACTAGACAAGGCTGAAGACATAAGCTAACCGCGAGTGGGGAGAGGACCAAATCGGACGTCGACAGATACTCGCATCGACAGCTCACTAGCTCTCCCCAGCTGCAACGGCGAGAGGGTATAAGCTATGGTCTAGCGATTTAAGGCCAAAATGAATCGGGCATCGGAGGAATACAGACTTTGGACGAATAAACAATCTTGGAGCCGCAACGACGGAGGGGCTGGAACTTTGCAGCTTCCGATCTAACAATGAAAAGAGGCCCGATCAAAGGAAAAATCAACGATTAAAACAACGTTAAGGGTCAACTGCATCCAAAGTTGTTTTCCTTCGCGAAGGCTTCTCTGAAGAACAAGATTTTACTTCTCCACGGCCAGAAATCCACGACTTAACCGAAATTGAACATGGGGGACATAAATTCGCGGGCATCCAAATTCAAAGTAAAACAAAAGAAGACACACTCAAGAGGTCCAAGAGTTCAACGATCAAACTGTGCGAAATAATGAGGAGGGGCCCATAAATTAAAACATTAATTTGGGGGAGAACAGTTGTGGTAGCAACAATTGGCGATTACCTGGTGAACCTAGATCTCTGGGTGATTTTTCTTTGAGTGGCAGACTGTTTCACAACAAAAATGCATCAAATGAATTCTTCCAGCTATCCAGATGGATTTCCCAATCGACAGAAGTGTGGATCTTAATCATTGATGATGGTCCATTGGGGAAAAGGAAAACCGAGACCCTCAAGTCCAGATAACTATGCTGAGGCCAGAGTATGAGTTTCATTATTACCTTTGTTTTCAGGTAGCTAACAGTGTGGACACCACGGGGTTATAGCAGACAGTAAACAACAATATTCATTTGTTCTTCGTTCCCATGCCATTTTAACACTTTTGTGCTTTTGGACTTTTGTCCCTTTCATCTGAGTCCTTCTGTACGCCTTTCTTACTGAATTTTAATTCAGGATCCTCTATCCCATAGTGCCCTTTTGTGTGAGTGGTGTACTTTAAGTTTCAGCTCACGGACGGAGAGGATCTTTTGGAAATTTAGTATTTATGATTCAGCACTTGCTTTGATTTATGATGCTTTTATCGAAGTTTTGACTCTTTACTTGCCTTTTGGCATTCATTTCTTGGCATGGGATCATTTATATTTAATACACTGTTCACCTTGCTTCTGCCCATGGGTCCTTTACTGTCGCTCCTTAGAACATTTTAAATGTGACGTGGATGGAGCCCTGACATAGTACTCCAGACTCTTCGAATCCAGTTTAATTCACAGGGGTTAAGCAGGACTTCAATGCACACAACATTTTATTTGAGAAAACTATTAGGATGGAATAAATCTTTAGCAACACACAGGCTGACACTCAACGTATTTGCTATTCCCAAAAACCTTAATATCCTCCAGACAACTGCAAGTTCGTTCCCCTTATTAAAAATCAAAAACTTAAAATTTAAATCAAATGAAAGCATGACTCGAAAACAACCCCACAACTTATTTATATACAGGGCAGAAAAATCAAAGAAAACTTCAAGAAAAGTAAGGCTTGAGAACCAAACCATTGACTGGCAAGTTCTCCTCCCATCCCTGTAAATCTTGCAGTTTATAAGTGGCAGGGCCAAGTTTAGCTACAATATGAAAAGGGCCTACCCATAATTGCTGGAACTTGGTATGCTTTCCTTTCTCATCATGGGGGTGGTCCCATTTGAGGACTAAGTCTCCTACTTCAAATTCTTTTGTCCCAGCTTTATGCTTGTCAAACCATCTCTTAACTGACTCTTGCTGTTGTTTAAAACGTTCTCTAGCCTTGGATCTGGCCTCTTCTGCTTTTAGGAGATTATATATTCTTATTTGTAGAACTTCATCCTCCGACCCCCTAGATTCTTGGGCTAGTATGGATGCTGGTAGCATGATGTTGGGAGGTAGGATAGCTTCCTTACCGTACACAGGGGTATAGGGTGACACTCCTATTGTAGACTTGGGGGTGACTCTGTCGGCCCACAGGGAATTGGGTAAGGCTGAGTGCCAACTTCGCTGGTTTTCTATTACGGTCTTCTTCAGGATTCTAATGAGGTTTTTATTGGAGGACTCAGCTAGGCCATTTCCTTGCGGATAGTAGTTAGCAGAATAATGTAATTTTATTCCTTTGTCATGAGAAAATGTAGTTAATTTAATTGATGAAAAGTATTTAGCATTATCAAAAACTAATGAAATTGGAACTCCAAACCTGGTCATGATATGATCTTGTAGGAAGCTGATGACTTCATCTTCGTTTATCTTGCGCAGTGGGATAGCTTCGACCCAGCGGGTGAAATAATCAGTCGTGGTGAGGACGTACTTATGTAGCAGGGAAGAATTTGGTTTTATTTCTCCAATGATGTCCAATCCCCATTGTTAGAAAGGCTCTGTGATCATTACAGGATTTAGAGGTGCTGCTGCTCTAGGTTGTCTTCCACCGCATCTTTGGCAAGCATCACATTTTCTGACGTGCGCATGTGCATCCTTGAAGAGCGTTGGCCAATAGTAACCAGCTCTGAGGACCTTATGGGTAGTAGTGTCCCCTAAATAATGTCCCCCAGCTGGACCATCATGCAATTTAGACATTACTTTCTCAGCATCTTCTTTCTCCAAGCATCTCAGGAGGACTCCATCGTAGTTTTTTCTGAATAATACGCCTTCCACGATTTGGTAGGAAGCTGATTTTAGACACAGAGCTCTTCTTTGTTTGGAACTCCAATGTTCTGGCAGGAGCCCTGACTACAAGTAATGTACCAGGTCTCTGTACCAAGACTCAGGAGCTGTGAATAAAGGACAAACATCCATCACATGCAACTCGGCTTCATCTTCCCATGCTTGTTCTTCGTTGTTTCTGCTCCCAGTCATCAGTTTGCATAAACCTTGATCGTTCACTAAAGTAGTTGGCTTGAATTCAAGATCGTATTCTTGAAGGGCTGTTACCCAGTTTCCCCTTCTTTCTCCTAATTCTTTTTGAATGAGAAGGGATCTTACAGCTGGGTAAGGCACTATTACCTTGGTCCAATTTTTTAATATATAAGGCCTGAATTGTTTCACTGCCTTAAACACTGCGTATGCTTGCTTATCGATGGCTGGGTAGTTTAATTCAACCCCTTGTAGCCTAGTGCTCATAAAATAAATTGGGAATTCATCACCCCCATCTTCCTTTTGCGTAAGTACAGCTGCGAATGAATCATCGGATGCAAATGTGTACATAATAAAGTCTTTACCAAAGTCTGGAATTTTCAGGGAGGGCGCATGTGCAACATCAGTCTTGATTTTGTTGAAATCAGTCTTTTCAGTTTTAGTCCACTTAAACTGTGCATTTTTCTTGACCATCTGCTGCAGTGGCTTGACAGTCTGGGAAAAATCAGGCACAAACCTTCTTACGAAATTTATGGTTCCCATGAAAGATTGCATTCCCTTTTTATTATGGGGCATAGGAATTTGTTCAATGGCCTTTATTCTTTCCGGGTCTATAGATATACCTCTCTTTGAAACTGTATGCCCCAGTAACTTGCCTTCTGTGACCGCGAATACGCATTTCTTAGGATTGAGGGAAATTCCATACTTCCGACAGCGCTAAAAAATTTGCTTTAGGTGGAACGCGTGCTCCCCTCTTTTCTTTGAAAATATGGTGATATCATCAAGGTAGAACACCACACTTCGTCCAATTAGTCCACAGAAAGCTATGTCCATAGCTCTCTAAAATGTCGCACCAGCATTAATCAGTCCGAAAGGCATTCTTCTATATGCGAAAGTTTCCCATTTAGTTCTGAACGTTGTCTTCAATCTATCTTCCTCGGCCACTAACACTTGGTTGTAGCCAGAGAATCCGTCTAATAATGAGAATAATTCAGAACCAGAAACCATCTGTAGCAATTGCTCCATGGGAGGCACCGGATAGTTGTCTTTGTCTGAGGCGCGGTTTAAGTTTCTGAAGTCCACGCATAGTCTGATTTCTCCCGACTTTTTTCTGACCGGCACCAAATTTGACACCCACTCTGAATGCCGGACTTTAAAAATAATCCTAGCGTCCAGCAATTTTTTCACCTCGCTTTGAATCAGTGGCTCCAACTTGGGGTGCATCTTCCTTAACGGCTTCTGATATGGCTTGGCACCTGCTTTAATAGGGATGATATGCTTGATAATGCTGGTGTCGTAGGTCTTCAAATCTTCGTATGTTCAGGAAAAGACATCTTTGTACTGCTTGAACAAACTGACAAACCTATCCCTTTCGGCAGGTGAACAGCATTTGTCGAGGTTCACAAACTTAGGATCTGTCTCAGTCCCCAAGTTAATCAGTTCGAACTGCAGGGTTGAGTTGTGCGTCTTTAAATTAGCGGGTCTTTGGAATTTTTCATTCAAGTCAAACATCTTCTCTAATGTTCTGACTCCTTTAGGGACGAAATTGTCAAATTTCATCTCGGCTTGGTGTTTTTCATCATCGATGATCGATCCTTTGAATACATCCTTATTGGTCAAACATTCTATGATTTGCTGGTCATCATCAAACACCCTCAGATTGGTGATCATATCTGGTATGGAAGGCCTAAAAAGTAATTCAATAGAACATCTGTTATTAGTGGGTACCAGCCTGGTAGCTGATGTGGCCAAAAGATCAGCGGCCGCGTTTTTCATTCTTGGGATTGAAACAATATTGAATGCATGAAAACATTTAAGCAAATCCCATACCTCGCTTTGGTAAGCTTTCAAGTGGGGGGAAACACAATGTATTTTATTTCTTATATGCTTTAAAACTATTTCTGAGTCCCCAAAAACTTTTAAATTACTAACCTTTAGCTCAATCACTTTCTTGAGTCCCTGCAGCAGTGCTTCATACTCAGCCGTATTGTTAGTACACTCAAACTCTAATCTACGGGACAGGAAGTGTTTATTTTTTTGTGGATCAATGAGGACGCAGCCGGCCCCTGACCCTTCTAAAGTTTTAGATCCATCAAAAAATAAAGTCCAAAAAACATTATCTACTGAAAAAGAATCTAATCCTACTGCTAAATATACTATTTTACAATCAAACTCATCAGCCTGCGAGAATCGAAGGAGTTCAGGCTGGGTGTCAGATGTGTCACTGGCCTTTTCCGCTTGATAGTTCCCTAGTTCCAGTTCAAGACAGTAGTTTCCCAACACAGGTTCGACTGGTATATTCTTCTCATCTAGTTGGGTAACATTGTACTTCATGTGAGGCTCTCTCAAAACCTTAATCTGATTGGGGCTTCCTTTGTACGGCAACCACAGGTGTGACCAATCTGAGGCGAAGTATCCATTCAATTTAGCTGACCAATCTCTGCTCAGGACCAGGCCATAGGCGTCTGGAATATCAGCCACCACAATGTTGATAACTTGGCATACTTTGTCATTTGATGCCAGACGAATTAGAATGTCCTCCATTTAACCAATTACCTTAACGTCTGTCCTATCCAATTGCACCACCCTCCACGTGGTTGGCTTAAACTACCCATTGATTTTCTTACATACTGATACGGGCATGACATTAATTGACGCCCATGAGTCTACTAGACAATTGTGAACGTTATGATTAAAAATTTCAAATGTCAGGAGGAAGGGTGGCTGTTTAGTTTTAGACTTACCTCCAGTGCTAGCTTCTCCAATTTCTTCTTCATCCAGAGGCTGATTGTCAGCAGGTCGCTCCTCTTCTGATGTTTCCAGTGCTTTCAACAACTTTTTCTTTTGTTGAGGTACTTTGCACATTTCAAATAGCGGGACGTTTGCCTTTATTTTCTTTAAATCTTCAACAACGTCATATTTAATTTGTTATTTAATGGACTGAGATTTATTTGCATTCACCTGTTCTTTGTTTAGTTCAGGCCGCATTCTGTCCTGCTTAGGATCTTGGCTAGTAATAGTAAATTCTGGAGTCTTATCAGCCACGGATTTAACTTGAAATTTCTTCCTGATATTTCTTTGCAACCTTCTGATCTTCGGGAGTAGAATACTGTCATTGCTAACCATCCCTTGACTTCTAGTTGTCACGTTAGCCTCCCTGACGTCCTTGTGCTTTTGAGTGATATCTTCTTCTGCATCGAGTAGAGAAACCGAACTCCAGAATGCCATGGTCTCTTCTTCTTGTTCTTTTGCAGAAGTAGAAGCAACATTTTCCTGCCTTTCATCATCATCTTCTTCTGTTAGTCTCGAATCCAACATCTGATTCATGACTAACGTCATTGAATTTATCCAGTTGTTGTGCCTCTACCCAACAGCCTTTAAAAAAAATATTATTTCATCAAACAAAATTGTATTTTATTTTGATGAAATGTTTGGATTTCATATAGCAAACTTAAAGAATTAAAAGTTACTGAAATGGTGACATTTCAGTAGCTACTGAAACATGAAATTCAAGT